>CAJQZJ010033130.1:1521227-1544750 GCA_907164525.1 Lophiomys imhausi
GTGTGTGTGTGTGTGTGTGTGTGTGTGTGTGTGTGTGTGTGTGTGTGCGTGTTTGAGAATTCTGCTCAGGTCTACAGCTGATTTTTAAAATTGGGTTGTTTGTTTACTTGTTCATTGTTTTAAGACTGTGTGTATTCTGGATGTTAATCTTAGGACAGATACATCTGACAAAGATTCTGGCTTGCAGCATTACTGTTATCCTCGGATGATTCTTCAACTTCCTGAAATGGTCTTACGTGTAGCCCTCGGCTAGCTAGTTGACAGCCTGTCCAAGGTGTCTGTGAGTAGCTTCAGTGGATGATTGAAGCTTCCTTGTTCCTTAGCTGTGCATTCCTTTGTTGCAGAAGAGAAGAATGCACTTGTGAGTGCACACACACACACATACACACAGAGACACACACAGAGAGACAGAGAGACAGAGACAGATAGAGGGAGCGCGAGCAGCAATCTGTGAAGCTTCTGGTTATGAAGCTTTTGCATGTTCTCATCTTGGGCTGTCAGACATACTACAACATTTGAGGAACTTAATTTATTTTACTATCTCCTCAAAAAAATCTATAGTGAGTAGCTTAAAAATCTAATAAATGATTGGAAGCGAGCTACATGTAATTGTTCTGCAGCAAGCTTTAAACAAACAAATAAATTTCTGTGTCTGTTCTTATTGGATTTCCTGACCTATTGGGATTGATTTTGGATCTCATTGAAATGTTAACTGTTTAATAAAGTGTCTTCCAAGGCTTTTAAGGACAGAAAAGTGGACCTGGTGATAATAAGGTGGTCATCTCCCTGAGGAGGCTCACCTCTCTGGCAGCATGGTTCTAGATTATGCTTTTTTTTTTCCTAGCCCAAAGTGACAATTACATTGTCACTAAGCTGCCACTCCACCTTCCTCCCTGGTCAAGGCTTTGGTTGGGTTCAGGGGCATTGGCATGGAGAGAGCACTAGCTGCCTCTTGTGGTGTAGTTAAGATTCTCATGATCAAATGCTCATTTTTCATATTGCATCCCAAGACTACTGAGTGTGCATTAAAGCTCAGTTCAAGCCACTTGGTCTTTTCAGAAGTAGTCCCTTTGGGGCTGGAGAGATGGTACAGTGATTAAGAGCACTGGTGGTTCTTCCAGAGGACCCAAGTTCAATTCCCCACATCCACAGGACTGTGGTGAACTCCACTCAACTGTCTGTAGCTCCAGTCCCAGGGGATCTGACACCTTCTTCTGGCCTTCCTGGGCACCACATGTACATGGTATACAGATATACATGCAGGCAGAACACACATACACAAAAATAATAAAAATCAAAATTAAAAAAGGAATAACCTCTTTGTACATGACCAGCTCATTTAGAGATTGAAGAGATGCCCATCCAAGAGTCGTGCATGCAAGGGTGACTGCAGGATGTTTGGGGACATTATTGGAAAGGCCACCAATGTCTCTTCCAGATCTGATCCCAGGAGTACACCAGGCACAGCTGCTCAGTCAGCTTTGTGGGGAGCAGAGGTTTCCCGCCTGATTGCAAGCTCATACCTGAGCTGGACTAAGCCAGTTTCGTTTTACACCATTTTGTTACTTTCCCGAGTGTAATAAAATGTTATGAACTGATAAGTCTACATTGTTATTATCGACAACTTCCTTGCTGAAGCAGGCTGTGTAAGAAATGACTAATGAGCCCATAGAGACAAATGTTAGGACCAGCTTAAGGGACAACTTTGCAAGGCAAACTGCTGCAGTTATCAGGAGGGAAGTCATTGGATTTCTCTGTAATATGAATCTACAGAGATGGAAGACTGCATGTCCCTCTCTACTCATAGAACAAAGAATTACAGAGACACGAGTCTGTACACTGAGGTTCGTTAGGGGCAACGGCTGCTACTGCAGATCACTGAGTGGAATCTGCTGCAGCTGCAGAAACTGCTGCTATTGGGGGCTGGAGATGGAGTTGTGATTCAGAATTATTGAAGAAAAAGTGTAAAGGCATGTATCTCGAGTTCAGACATAGTTTCAAGTTCAGGCTTTGTCATGACTGTATGACTTTAAACAGGAAATGTATGTAATCAATTCTCTATAAACCCACGATCTACATTGGAAGATTCAATGTTGAATCCAGAATATAGCTACACTTATGACTTGCTTGCATGGAACATGGCTGCCTCTTTTCATCATTATCCCATAAACAGTGCAGGGTTACAACCACTGACATTTACACCATACAAGGAGGTATTACAATCATTCGAGGTGATTCAAAGTGTATGTAGTATGTATGTATGTATGTATGTATGTATGTATGTATGTATGTATGTATATATATATATATATATATATATATATGCCAATTTTATGTAAGAGACTTAGGCACCTGGAGTACGATACCCTGAGGAGGCGGGTCCAAGAGCTAAGCTAAGGGACATCTGTGTCATCCCGAGTCACTTCCTCTGTGTCTAGGATAGGATGGGTTTAGCACACACTGTGCAGTATTGTAAGAGTTGAAAACTGAACCCTGGGATGATATGTAGTGTAGTCTTGAAACATAGGGAGTGCTCAAAAAATACAAACTGTGTTTCTTGTGATTTTTTTTTTAAAGAAAAAAAATCAAGGGTGCATTTGAGTTTGGATTTAATGACTTTTAGTTTAATGCTCATGTAGCTACTTTAATGAGGTGTTTTTATAACATAAAATGAAATGTAAAATTGAGTGTACAAGTGTGATGTTCTTTTTTCTTCATTTAAATGTGCTTAGAAAACCTCTCAGTTCATATCATAGGTATAATCAAGAGGCCATATATAAGTTTTGCAACCACTTTAATTATAAGCCAAGGACCAAACAAGAATGAACATCTTCAAGGGCCAACTTCTCAAACTTAACCTACAGATGGTTTATTCTTTGTCTAGATACAAGTTAATAACTCCTTTGGACTAAATAATCGCTAAAAGCAAGTGGCAGGCTGGAGAGGTGACTCAACAGTTAAGAGCACTGGCTGCTCTTCCAGAGGACATGTGTTCAATTCCCAGTACTCACATGACAGCTCACCACTGTCTCTACATTTAGTTCCAGGGGATCTGATGCCTTCTTCTGTCCTCTGTGGGCACCAGGCATGCACATGGCACACAGACATATGTTCAGGGAAAAAAAAAAAAACCACTCAAACACCTTAACTTAAAAAAAAATCTAAAATTTAAAAACAAGTTAGCAAAGTGGAGAAAATATCTGCAGCTTGTGGAATATATAAGCAGTTGGTAACTTTAAAATACTATAAAACAAAATAGCTGTAAGCTGTAGAATACAAAAATATATTGATTTTTAAATCAATAAGGAAAACATAAGGTGCCAACAGCCAGTCCACTAATAAAGAACTATGAGTGGCCTGTGCCCTTATGACAAGTTGGTAATACCACTATTGATCCAGGAAACACACATGATAGAACTATTTGTCCCTGAAATGGCCACTGTTACCATCCCTCTTTTTCTTCCTTCTCCATTTCTTCTTTCTTCCTCCTCCTCCCTCCCTTCTCTTCCCTTTTCTCTTTCTTCTTTTCACATTATGTTTGAGGTTGATGAATTTAAAGGAAAAGAGACTCTCATACTTTTAGGCATAAAGTAAAGAAAACTTTCCAGGGGGGGAAAAAACCTTTAAAATTGTCCTTCCTTTCTGACACAAAGAAACAAATCCCCAAAAACTCACTCCTGGGATTTTTTTTTAACTAAATGAACAAGAAATTAATATTTTTCCAAAGATGTTTGAAAACAACAAGATTCTGAAGAAGATAGGATTGGTTGATGCTGGACAGTTGGCACACACCCACACCCATAATCCCAGTCAATCTTGAGGTTCAGGAGGACCATGAGCTCAAAGTCAGCCTGGACAACAGCCTGGGACCGAGTGTCAAATAAAATAACAAGAGCAAAAAGGACTGGGGATAAAAATCATTGGTAGAACTCTTGTTTAGCTTGTGTGAGACCCCAGGACCATCTCTAGGAACACAAAAAGAAAGTAAACCAAGACAACAGCACCATAATGCAGGTGAAATGAAGGGGGAGACATATTCACAATATGCTATCATGCTTTTAAAAATGAAATGCTATTATATTTGTTGATATGAAAAAGGTTCTAATTTTAAAAAGTACATCAGAACCACTGGAAGGGCAGAAGTGCTAGTTTGTGGCTAATGAATGAGGAAAGAGTAGTGTAGTATTCATAACCCAGTCTTAGACCATCAGGACTGAGCTTCATAGAGTTTAGACCCCTAACTATGACAGCTATGAGTTCAAATTCCAAAGAGGAAGTCAGCTGACCATGGTCGCTTGGCCAGCTATACTGAGACAGGCTGAAAAAAAGTTTCCTTATGGTTTCCATCACAGCTTGGGCAGAAACCTCTAGAAGTTTCATTGGTATCCTGGTTAGTTTTGGGTCAACTTGAGGCAAGGTAAAGTTATCTGGGAAGAGGCACCTCAATAGTGAAAATGCCACCCCCCATCAGGTGGACCTGTAGGTAAGTCTACAGGGCATTTTCATGATTTTTGGCTGTTGTGGGAGGGTTCAGCCCACCATGGGTGGTATAATCCACAGAGCAGGTGGTTCTGGATTGTATAAAGAAGCCATCTGAGCAAGCCACAGGGAGAAGGCGCAAGTAAGCAGTGTTTCTCCATGGCCTCTGTTTCAGTTCCTCCTTCCAGGTCCCTGTTTTTCATTCCAGCCTTGGCTTCTTTCAATAGCCTGTGACCTGGACTTGTAAGCAAACAACCCTCTCTTTCCCATGTTACTGTTGGTTATGGTCTTCATCACAATAGAAAAGCAAACTCAGATACATGGGTATTTCATCCCAAGCCCCTGCTTGGCCCTTTTTCCTATTGCTGTCTTCATTAACCATGGGCACACTTGTCCTTTTGGCTTTGTTGGGACAGAGGACAAAGATTATACATTACAGCATTTCTTTGTAACTGGATGCTTTGTATAAGATGCTTAATTAAGTTTGTCAACAACATTTGTCTCTATATTCTATTTAGTTGACTTGGTTTTCCATCTGTATGTGGGCTTAGCATGGCACATAGATTTGGAAATTCCACTGCCTGAGTTTCAACTCTGTCATTTATTGTGTGATTCTGAAAATATTAGGTAACTTCTTTGTACTTTCTGAATAATGGGGATAACATTAGGCTCTAATCCAAGGGTGTTTAGAAAATTAAGCGAATTCTTATTTGTAAAACCCTTAGGACAGTGTGCTGGCCCAGAGTAGGTACTATAAACAGGTTTTTTTTTCTTTCTTAATCAAACTAAGAAATTTCTGATCCACATATAGATGGACATGTTTCCATGGGAAAAAAATCCCTACAAACATGAGTTTCATAACTGCATTTCCAAATGTATCAGAGAAGTCATGGAGAAAAACAAAAATAAAACCCCAAACGAGGTATTTTTGGTGATAACTCAGAACCAAAGAAGAGAATTTAGTGTCCTAAGTGAAGGAAAAAATAAATGTGTGTTTTGGAGCTTAAGCACCCCTGTGTGTTTATTTCTTTGATGCGCTGGCTGGTACAAAAACCTAGGCCCAGCATCCACTTTTCTAGATAGATGCCAACCCTGTAGCCAGAGCCTAAGAACTTACATTCATAGCAGACACATGTGTTTCAGGGTCTGCAGTTAGCTACAGAGTAGAGCTGCCAAACAACTGTCAGAAGCAAACATGGCCATGTTTCTTTAGAAGTGGCAAGAAGTCCAGACACAGAGCAAGGCCAGTTCAACTGCTTTGGGATTCCATCCCAGCCTCTCTCTGCTCCTCCAGCCTTCCTGTGGGATTCTTATTCTGCCACAAGATGAAAACAGAGCTTCCAGGCACCATATGTGCATTTTGGCTGAGAAGAATGAAAAAGGAGGGCAAGTGTGGTCATCCGCACTGGATCATCTCCTTCTAGAAGTTTCCTTGGAAATCTATGGAGGAACATCTGATTATATTGTATCGCCCAGACCTGAGTCTCATAACTACACTGTTATCTTTAAGGGACATCACACAACTGGCTGCACGGTCCTTGACCTCGTGTTCTGTTAGTAAGGAGGGTGGATATTGGGGGTGTCTAACCATGACATCTTCTTGGTAAACACTAATAAATGTATAATAAATGAGACGACTGGAGAATGGAGACTTTTTATGAGATTTAGAAGAGTTAGAAACAGGGTCTTATGGGGGGAAATTAGTAGAGGTGTTTGGACAGGCTACATTTGAGGTGTCTCCAAGACATCGAAGTGGACATGTCTAGTTTACAGTTGGAATTGAGGTGAATATTCAGGGCTGAGGATTTAGACATGAAGTCATTAATACATGGGTTGCTCCTATTTTCCACATAGAACAAGACAAGTCCATCAGCTGAGAGTGGAAGGGAGGAAAGGACTGTGGCAGAGTAGAAAGGCTACTGGGTGTGAGAATGCCTTCCAGTGTTCATGGGCTTGTCTGGTTACTCATACAGGTCATGTGATTTGTCTTGAGCAGTGTTTGGCCGCTTGGAAGGAGTCACACACAGGGTGATCTCACCAGGTTTGCCCCTGTGCTGGTGAGACCAAAGGAAGGGCAAAAGTGAGGCAGGAGCTGAGAGTCATCCCAAGTTGATGCTTTAAATTCTGTGATGGTTGTTGACAAGCTCGGCTCTAGAACCAGCAGTCTTGTTGAAGTGAAAATTATGTTTAGGCTTACGAGAGCCAACATGCTTAAAGGGCGAGAGGTGGCACGTGTCTATGGGGTATGATTGTCCCTTAGGATTCAGAGAGTGGTAGTTCCAGTGTCTTAAGCAAATAAAATTTATTTATTTTTCTTCCAGAAGCAGCAAGAAGTTCCCTGAAGATGCCCAAATCTGTTAATACTCAAGTTTCTCATACAAAATGGTTATCTGCATATCTTCTTTATACTTTGAATCATCCCTAGATTATTCATAATACCCAGCACAATATAAAGCCTATGTAATGTAGATTGCTATATTATTTTGTTTTTTTTATTGGGTTAGAATCTTGACATGTATTCTTTGCTGGTACATAACTCACTATTTAAGCCTAGAATTACCCTGGATGGGAATTCTTCTGCCTCAGCTTTCCTGAGTACTGGAATTACAGGTGGGTGCCCTAACACCCAATTCTTCAAACTTTTTCAATTGTTTCGTAACAAATGGCAAGTAAAAGAAAGGGTGTGCGTGCTTAGCACAACAACGGTCACTGTTAGATTAGCTACACACATATGTATCTGTAACCCTATGATACTTTTTTTAGTTATTTTTTTATTTGAGACTGGTTTGTGAGACCCAACTGTGTTTGAAAAGAGGGTTTTAGGAATGATGGATTTGTGAGTAAAAACAAGATGTAGGCTGTGATCTTAAGGGAAAGGAAAGAAAAGATTGCTGGGGAGGGAAGTCAGTCACGGAGATCTTGACGGTGATGCCACAGAATGAGGAGAAAAGAAAGAAGGAGAAATCACCAGTGATCCAAGATCCAATGCTGTAACAGAATTAGCAAAGGGCCAGGGCAGGTCTGGGCAGCAGTGATGAAGAAGAAAGGTGACCTAGTCCAATGTCCAGTGCTCTGTTATATGTGCAAAGTGAAGCTCAAGGTAGGTCTGAGGAATGTAGGTCAAAGGTAGAGAGCATGGCCTAGAAAAGGGGAGGAGCCCCTGAGATGTATGTAATCGGCAGGACCCAAGGCTCCGGATATCCTTGAGGGGAGGCATATTTGTCCCCTGGGAAGAAAACAGGCAGTTAGCAGGTGAAGAATTGAAGTTGGAGTGAATGTATATGAGAATGGAAAGTTTCTTCCCACACAACAAGGATTGTCAAACCCCTCTGAGGAGGACAGTGGTGGGCAGACTACAGCACCAGAAAGCTGGGAAGTTAGTGTTTGGAAAAGCAGGATAGTCAGTTAAACATTCTAGGTTATCAGTGAGGGTAAGTTTATGCCTCAGTGGCTTTTAGGCCTTCAGACCCAGACTTCAGTTTATACCACACCACCAGCCTCCCCAGGATGCCAGCTTACAGGTGCTGGGTTGCCTCCACCATCACCAAGGCAAGCTCCGTATGATAAACCTTTCCTTCTCCATGTTGTCCCCGTTGGCTCAGTGCTACTGGAGAGCCCTGACTAATGCAGATGCCATGGCATCTGAGCTTTTCTGTATTGAGCTCAGCTGCCTCAGAATGAGAGCAAACAGGCTTGACTAGTCCAAGCAAGAGTGTGGGAAGGAAAGGATGAAAAAGGGCCAAGCCAGAACTAAGGTTAAAGGGATTATGAAAGTGTAGTTGGTGTGACTAGGGAGGAATAAGGTCTCCCAGCAAACACGGGCTGAGGGAAATGGGGAATGGCCCTGCCCTGGCCCCAGAGGAGGCATTTGTACTAGTTTCCTTTCTATTGCTGTGATAAAGCACCCAGAAAACAAGCAACTGCCTTTGGGAGAAAGAGCTTGTCTTAGTTAAGAACTCCGGATTACTCATTGGCACAGGTGACAACTTCCTGAATAGAACACCAATAGCTCAGGCTCTAAGACCACAAATCAATAAATGGGACCTCATGAAACTGAAAAGCTTCTGTAAAGCAAAAGCCACTGTCATTCAAACAAAATGGCAACGTACATATTGGGAAAAAAATCTTCACCAACCCCACATCTGACAGAGGGCTAATACCCAAATTTACAAAGAACTCAAGAAATTAAATGACAAGAAACCAAATAACCCAATTTAAAAATGGGGAACAGAGCTAAACAGAGAATTCACAAAGGAGGAATCCCTAATGGCTGAGAGACACTTGAAGAAATGCTCAGCATCCTTAATCATCAGAGAAATGCAACTCAAGATAACTCTGAGATTCCATCTCACACCTGTCAGAATGGCTAAGATCAAAAGTTCAAATGACAGCACCTGCTGGCGAGGTTGGGGAGAAAGGGGAACCCTCCTCCATTGCCAGTGGAAGTGCAAGCTTGTACAACTACTATGGAAATCAGTCTGGCCATATCTTAGAAAACTTGGAATAGCTCTACCTCAAAACCCAGTCATACTACTTCTGGGTATACATCCATATGATTCCTCACCAAACCACAAGGACATTTCCTCATCTATTTTCATAGCAGCTTTATTTGTAATAGCTAGAAACTGGAAACAACCGAGAAGTCCCTCAACCGAGGAATGGATAAAAAAAAAAAAAAAAAACTGTGGTACATCTACACAATGGAATTATTACTCAGCCATCAGAAACAATGAGATTATGCAATTTGCAGTCAAATGGATGGAACTAGAGAAGCTCATCCTGAGTGAGCTAACCCAGACTCAGAAGGATGCACATGACATCTATTCACTTCTAATCGGATTTTAGTCATATAGTACAGGATAACTATACTACAACCAATGCATCACAGGGAACAGGAACATAAACTTTGTTACCTGTCAATGAGACACTTTGCCCTAATGGTGCTGCCTTGTAGGCCCCCAGTGTATAAGAAGGCTGTTAGCCCTCATAGGACTGCTGAACTGAGGCAGGGGACTGATATGTAGGGACACTCCACTCCAGAGGAATGGGATGGATAGAGATAAGGGGTAGAGGGTGGGAGGGCGGGACTGGGAGGGGTTGAAAGAGGGTACTGTGATGGAGATGTAACCTGAAGTAATAAATAAACATAAAAAAAAAGAACTCTGGTTTACACTCATCATTCTGTGGAGGTCAAGGCAGAGTTTGAAGCAGTCTGTCACATCACATCCACAGTCAGGAGCACAGAGAAACAAATGCACACATGGTTAGTGCTTTGCTAGCTTTCTCTCCTATTATACACACCAGGGCCACAAACTAGGGATCATCCTGCCCACTTTTAGGCTGGGTCTTTCCACATCAGTTAAGACAAGACTATCCCCTGCAGAAGTCCACATCTGATCTAGATAGCCCTTAGTCAAGACTTACTTCCCAGATATTTCTACATTGTGTCAAGTTGAAAAAAAATTAACCATTGTAACCGAACTTTTAAATTATTATTTAACACTTATTTATTTATTACTAAATTCACTTATAACAAACACCAACAATTTCTTAACTATTAATCCTATAAATTCCTACAACCCCTTTAACCTATCCACTAAACCTACTGTTAATTATTTTTCTAACCTTTTAGAATGATACAGTCTCTGGGGCAGGTCCTCAGTCGTCAGGAACACAGTCTTTGTTGTAGATTCTTTAACACACTTAGCAGTCCTTTTTCTGGATCTCTCAGATGCAGGTTCGTCAGGGTAAGTTGGTTATTGCAGTCTCACCTTAAATAAGGCTTCATGCTTTCTTCTCTGTGGGAGACCCCAGCCGTCTGCAGGCCAACTTACTTCTTTTGAATCAGGAACTCAGCTGCTCTGCCTCAGTCCTTAAAGCCAGGCACAATTTCTTTTAGGCCACTGTTCAGACAGATCAAACCCCTCTAGGCAAAAGCTGAGCCACAGGGTTTAGTCCTTGGCCTTTTGGTGTCTTGCTCAGGCTTTCTTTGCTCACCAGCTTCTTTCTGCTTCAGGGAAATCTGGCCATCAAATGATGGCCAGCACTTTTTTCAGCAGGACTCTTGGAGCTCTCTAGCATCAGGGGCCTCTTCTCTCTCTGGGCTCCATGCACTGTCCTTAAATAGGAGGAATTCTGTTTCAGCTTAATTTGGGCTCCGCCCACTTAGCAGCTGAAAACAATGTCAGGCCAGATACTTTGTTTCTTCAAGTCCATTAAGTCTTTCCTGTTTTCCTGACTTCAACCTTGTTTTTCAGTCTATTGAGTCTTTCCTGTTTTTCCTGACTTCAACCTTGTTTTCAGTCTATTAAGTCTTTCCTGACTTCATGCCGATAATGCTCTTCATGTCCCGAATTAAGAGACAGTATCAGAAACCCCTATATATTTTCTAAATCTAATTTATCTAACCCCTACAAACCATTATAACACTTTAATTTAATTGGGTCCCATACTGGTTAGAGGGATTTTTGAGAAGCAAGAGACTGCAGTACCATCCCCAGGTCTTCACCTAGAAATCTTCAACTTATGTTCAAAGAGAAGGATACAGTATATTGTAAATACTGATGCTGTCCTGTGCTCTTTTTGTTGTTGTTGTTGTTTTTTTGAGGGTGGTAACTTTTATTTTTTAAGTTTATTTATTACTTCATGTTACATCTCCTTGACAGTACCCTCTTTCAACCCCTCCCAGTCCTGCCCTCCCACCCTCTACCCCCATCCCTTCATTCCCACTCCTCCAGTGTGGAGTGTCCCTACATATCAGTCCCCCGCCCCAGTTCAGCAGTCATTTGAGGGCCAAGAGCCTCCTCATACACTGGGGGCTACAAGGCAGCACCACTAGGGCAAAGTGTCTCATTGACAGGTAACAAAGTCTATGTTCCTGTTCCCTTTGGTGCATTGGTTGTAGTATAGTTATCCTATACTATATGGCTAAAATCTGATTATAAGTGAATAGGTGCCATGTGCATCCTTCTGAGTCTGGGTTAGCTCACTCAGGATGAGCTTCTCTAGTTCCATTCATTTGGCTTCAAATTGCAGGATTTCGTTGTTTCTGATGGCTGAGTAGTATTCCAGTGTGTAGATATACCACAGTTTTTTTTTTTTAATTTTTTTTATCCATTCCTCGGTTGAGGGACATCTCAGTTGTTTCCAGTTTCTAGCTGTTACAAATAAGGCTGGTATGAACATAGATGAGGAAACGTCCTTGTGGTTTGGTGAGGAATCATATGGATGTATACCCAGAAGAGGTATGGCTGTCCTGTGCTCTTTAATGATATTTCTGTTAACAAAGGGCCACATATTTGATGCTGGTCTCATAGGACTATATAGCCAAAGATGTTACTAATAATTTAGTTGGTATAACTTTGTGAAGAAGATAGTATCTAGGCATTGTATAAAATCTGTAGTCACAATGGATTCCAGGAATGATTAGACTCATTGATAAATACATTCAAGCCTGGAAGGAAAGACACTTAAATGTGACAGAGAGGCTTCATCCTGGAGAAGGAGTAATCATCTATGGGGAACCAGTTTACTCACTCCAACAAGGACTTTTTTTGAACTGCCTTTCAGAACCAGAACTGAGATAACAGTCTACATCTTGACCAGGACGGAATACCTCCTATAATGTCCAAAGAAGCCTGAAAGATTTGACTCATAAAACCCTTTATCTCTTCCTCTTTGTAGTGTAGCCATGTTGATTAAATCTCTTCCCTGCCTTTTGGTTGACACATCTGGGTGGATAGCCAAACTGAATTTACTGTGACTCCTGGATCTGGCTGTTTACCCTCAAACACTAGCACTGGTTCCGCTTACATCTCTAACCTAAATATCATACTTTCCTGTTGTCATCAGCACAGCTAGTGTTTAGTGAAGACTTATTTAAACATTCCTTCACCCCTCTTTCTCATTTTATTCTAACCCTGAGGAAGGTTTTCCTACCTTAGACTCTTATGCTTTATGGTCTGATATTGTTGATGCTATCATAACTCTCCTTAATAAATATATTCATACAAGCTAAATGAAGATTTAGTCTGAATAACAAATTTTTCCCCAAGTTGAGCTATCATTACAACATTGGCTAAAACAACCAACTTATGCTTCCTTGGGTGGAGACAGAGACCATTATGAAAAGGAAGGTGGTGTCACCCTGATTCTATACTACCTAGGTTGTCTAGCTGAATTTTTTTCCCTTGTTACCATAATCTTTCTTATCTTTGAAAACAGGATCCTGTAGGTCAGAAGTCCATTTTCAGGTGGATTACCTGGTACAAAATGGTACAGGGTGACCTCCAGACACCCTCTCATTCATGATGATATCATTCGCATGCTGAATGATGCCCGCCCAGTGCCAACACGGCTGACAAATTGCTATGGGAAGAACAATGAAAGGAGGAAATGAGTTAAGACACAAATTCTTGGAAAACTCCACTATTCCCAGAAGACCTGAGCATTCTTCCCTCTTTAACCTATCCTTACTCCCGTGTTTATTTCACTCTTCATACAGTCTGTAACCTCCTGGTCCCTTGTGAGCTGAGAAGATGATCTAAAACTTTGTCTCCTTTATCTCTTATTCTCAGCCAAGAATGAAAGTCTGTTTGTTGCTCACCCGGCATCTAGCCTTGTTGACTCCATGATTCAAGAGGGCAGGGGAAGGGCTCAGTTTGGTTTCAAATTTTGTTAAGACTGGGAAGAGCAGGATAGGCCCCAAGTCTGTGCTGGAACATTTCAGAGCAAGGATTGAGAGAGGTAAATTCCCAGCTCCAAGTCTGCATTTCCCTACAGGCATATGCGACTTTGGATGCCAGTGCTTCTCTGCTGGCCATTGGGAAGACTAGACACCAGGCATTTTCTTTCTCCAGCTCGATCCCAAAGAAGATCACAGAATTGAGCTGTCCCAGCCAGTGCTTACCATGAAGATACCGAGAGGCCTAGAAGTCAGCATCTCCTTCCCTTAGCCTATATCTGGGATGGGGAGGGAGGTGATGAGAAACCTCTAAGAGGCCGCAGCCTGCATTCTGGGACATGCTCAGTACTTAGCTTTAGATGACTCTCGGTGGCAGGAATGGCTACCACCCACCCTAACTGCAAACACTGAGTGTCTAACCCTGATCCCCCCTTGCCTATGTCTAACCTCCTCTCTCTCCTTCAGAAGCAGAGAGGGCAACAGAGTTCACAGATCCATGATTTAACAAGCCGAGCAGACCCTGCAGATGTTCTGAAGATGAAGGAGGGGGGCCATACATGAGCTGAGGAATTATATCAGAGTCTAGGAATTATATCAGACTTTACCTACAGGACCACCCTTAAGTCAAATGTGGGCTCCATCCAAGTTCAGGGCCCAGGTCACATGATGAGCAGCCAGGTTTAGCCTACCCTAACGCACCCTGTGGCCCTAAGAGTGACTCCTTCTGTCCCTCAGTTACAATGAGAATAAAGGATAGGTTTTGGAAGCCACAGGATTTGGTGGGGTTTGTTTGATCCACAGCTTTGTTGTAGTAAACAAAGGTGAATGATATGGCTCATATTCAGAGAGCAGTGGTGTCTGAGGCAAAAGGGCTCCAAGTTCCAGACTTGCCCAGGCAACTTAATGGTGTTTGAAAGCAAGGTGGGAAGTGTCTGGGGATGCAGCTTAGTGGGAAGATGCTTGCTTGTCATTCACAAGGCCCTGAATTTGACCCCTCCAACATTTAAAAATTAGAAAAAAGAAAAACATGCACTCAGCAATCTAAAGTGTGTCTTTCTTATAATCACTTGGACCCATCAACCCTTGTAAAGTCTGCACACTCTCAAGCACACACAGAGCTCAGCTTGAGGAACAACGGCTACAGAATTTGGAGGAAGTGTGTGAAGCAACTGAAGATGAAGGGGTTTATGGACAGCTCCAGCATCCTAGAGCTGGCTATGGTGGTGGAAGAGCAAGTTCATAAATGACTGTGAAAGACAACATCAGGTACAGGATGGAGAGTGGAAATAGGAAGGTGTTGCTGAGTCAGAAGCCTTATATAGCCAGAGATTAGATGGCACCTGTAAAGGACAGTGCCATCTAGTGGTTATGCACATAGGCTTGGAGTTACATGGGTGACCTGGTTGGAATTTCATCTAGTCCTTCATTCTTACCTGTGGAGGAGACAAGGACATGCTGCTCATCCTCTGGCATCCTGTTCCTCTTCATCTATAAATGGGGAAATCTCTTCATCTATAAATGGGGAAATGAAAGTACCTATTCTACAGTTTCTTCTGAGGATCATGTAGCTAATTCATGGAAGAGAATTAGCATCTCTCCAGCATCTGACAAATATTAGTTATTATAATGCAAGGTGTTGGGATTTAGGTTTCCTGTGGCTGCCATAGGAAGTTGACATGACCTGGGTAGCTTGAAATATATTATCTAATAGCCCCAGAGGTCAGAAGACTGAGATTATAGAGCCAGCAGGATGTGCCTCTTTGAAGGTTCAAAGGTGATTCTATCTTTGCTTCTTCCAGCTCCTGGTGTGTTCTTTGGCCAGTGGTCATATCTCAGTAGTCCCCTTTTCTGTGGTTCCACTGCCTCCTCCTCTTTTGACTCTCTAATCTCCTTGTTTTATTCAGGTAAAGACACTTGTTACTGGGTGTAGAGATGAAACTGTATCCTGTTCAAACTTATTCCATATTATATAAAACAATGGTGTTCAGTCTGTACCTTTCCCTGAGTAACTCCATTAAAACAAACAAAAACAAACAAACAAGCAAATAGCAGAAGTTGACCCATTTCTATTACAAATGTTGAGACAGAATGACTCTGTCATGTGTGCATGTGCACATGTAGGTAAATAACCACACCTTGTCTAGCACAAACCATGACACAGATTGATAGCCAACTTATACACATGAAATTCCAAACTGAGTCAGGAGTATATGGACGTATAGATGGGCCAAAATCATACCAGAGAGAATCAAATGAATCTGTAATTGCCTATGGTCACATCTATCACACAAATTTACAAATACTTGGTGAATTACAGCCAATAAAATGACATAGATTGTGAGTTTATTGATAGTCTGACGTTGCGGGAATACACAATTGTGCCCACCTACATTTCTGACACAGAAAACATACAGCATTAGGTTTAGGGTCCATCTGGACAATCCACAATGTGTTCCTCATCCCAAGATCTGTAATTACACCTACAGACTCTTTGTCCAAATGAGGTCATGTCCATAGTTTTTGGGGATTGGGGAGCAGAAATGTCTTTGTGGAGGCCAACAATGAGTGCACTGGAAGCCCAGATGGCAAGTGTTCTGCTTTTGTTTCTATTGCTGTGATAAAATATCCTGAACAAAAGACACTTACAGAGGAAAGAGTTTATTCAGCTCAGTTTCATGTCACAATCTGTGTAAGGGGAATTAGATTAATAAATTAGATTTAGTAAATATCTAGGGGCGTTTGATATAGTCTCTTAATAAGGGGCATGAAGATCAACTTGGCTGTGGGAAATTGGCATAGCAGCATATTGACTAAACACAAAGTTTATGGCCTGGCATTGTTTTCAGCTGCTAATACCCTTATGAAGTGGGCAGAGCCCAGATTAGGCTGAAGCCAGGTGAAACAAGGAGAGACCCTATTTAAGGACAAAGTGGGTGGAGCCTGAGAGTTCCCATGCTAGAGACTACTGGACTAGGTTCAAGGTAGCTTGTAATATCTGATGGAGAAAATGCTGGTGGACTGGAAAGCTGATCTCAAACAGAGCTGAAAAATTATGGCCAGCTTCCCCTGAGGCAGAAAGAAGCTGCTGAGCAGAGAAGGCCTCAGCAAAGCAGCAAAAGGTCAAGGACTAAACCCTGTGACATAGCTTTTGCCTAGAGGGGTTTCGACCAATTCAAACAGTGGCCTGAATAGAACTGTGACCAGCTTCAAAGACTGAGGCAGAGCAGCTGAGTGGCTAATACCAACTGAATTAAGTTGGCTTAAGGACAGCTGAGGCCTTCTAGAGAGAAGAAAGCCTCAAGCCTCATTTAAAGTGAAGCTGCCGTAGCCAATTTACCCTAAAGGTCCTATGTCTGAGATATTAATGAAGAAAGATTGTTGACTAAGTGCCTTAAAAGATCTACTCCTGAGGTGTTCCTGACAATTGAGAACCTGCCACAGAGACTGTATCCTTCTAAAAGGTTAGGATTAGTTGTTAGATAATAGTTGTTATAAGTATTAATAGGTTTAGTTGTTAGGTAACTGGGGTTATAATCATTCTTAGGGGTAGTAGTTAGGTAATTGTTTATATTTGTTATAAGTACATATAATTATTAATAAATATATATTGGACAATTAAAAATTTCATCTTCAAGTCTGGAAGGATGTCAGGCTGTAACTTGAAGCATCTGGTCACATCACATCTACATTCATGAGTAAAGAAAAATTAATGCACCCAGACTACCTACTTTCAGCTTTTACTTAACTAGCTTTTTCCTCTTTTACACAGTTAAGGACCCAGCCTAGGGAATGTTGCTGCCCACAGTGGGCTGGGTCTTCCTACCTCAATCATTAATGAAGACAATTCCCCACAGACATGCCCATAGACCAACCTGATATAAGTAACCTTTCAGTTGGGATTTCCTTAGATTCTAAGTTGTGGAAAACTGACATTTAAAAATAATCATCACATAAGTACAGCAGAAACTGTACTGATAGAAATTCCTACAGAAGAGAAGAGAAGGTCCTTGGAATGGAAGCAATGAGTGGAATGGGAGAGGGTATAGGAGGTGGCATGTTCTAACTCTGAGAATAGTGGTTTGCCCTTATCAGTGAAGTGTGACAAGACTCAAGGCAGATTCCTTTCCAATAACTTCAGAGAAGTCACCTAAGAAAAGGCTGGTTGATCACATCAGTTACTAGTTTCCACTGACAATATGTAATGGTTTACTGCTCGATTATCCATGCCTTCAGATAAGTTATTTTGTAGTTTAAAATACATTTGTAAATTCTTGATACTGAGCACAAGAACAATATACTAGGGTCCTGATTTCAAGTTAAAACACTGAGGCATTTATCCTGAAATCCTGCTACAGTCAGGAAAATAATGCTTATGTCGCCAGATGAGGTGCTCAGAAGCAGCCTTTGTGTGGAAAAGAATAAATGTATACAAAATAGAGAAGTATACAATCATGTGACAACCTTTGTACAATACAATTTTGTTTACAGTTCAAAAGAGAGAGAACTAATCATTATAGCACTGCAAGGCAGAAACTGTGGTAGAGGATAATGGGGCTACTTCATAAACATTGGGATGGTGCCAGAAGTTTCCTGCACCTCTCAGGTGTGCTGGCTTTGACATAACACCTCCAGGTAGAGTGCTTTGTAATGGCTCTGCCCTGGGAAAGCCAGATATTACTCAGGGCCACGTGAAGTCACTGAGTGGAGAACAGTATGTGACAAATTCAAAGTTGGGTGAGTGTAGCCAGCACAAGAGGCTTCAGATGCATGGAGTGAGAAGCTGCCATAGATAGAGGGCTGCCAGGATGCTGAGGCTGAACATACAGCATCCCATTACCTCTACCCACCTCACTGCTCTTGAGCTAACTTCCTGGGGATATCCCCCAAACCAATCTATTTGTTGAAGGCTTTCTCTTCGTGCAAGCTCCATGGGCATCTGGTGGGTCTGTTTCCAGTATCTGGAGGGTAGTTGAGCCTTTCCTGTTCCACCCCCCATCTGTAATTTTATGCAGTTCTTACAGGTGAGAGTGTGACGTTCTTTTCATAGTTGGAGCACTATCTGTCAAAGTGGTTGAATATATCTACGCAGCTCTTTCTCTGCTTTGTCACACAGGACCACTGTGTTAATAGGAGGATGTAAATCAATTCTGAAGGGAATGATTAAAGTTTACCTATAATTGTGCTATCAATTGAGATAAGTTATCACACCTTATTTGCATATGTAAAGGCCACCCTAGGAATAATCTGGCTTCTCCCTTTTTGAATTAATATTTGTAAAGAAGAGAGCAATTAAGCTATTCCAGAGAGGGAAATTTGCCAAGTACCAATGACAGTAGTTGGCTTTGTGTTAAGTTCTAAAGAGAAATTAAGAAGCATAGCATCAGATAGGTGAGGAGGAATGAAAGGACATTTTGAGCAAGGAAAGTAGTCCATAGACTTGATATTCAATCTTTTATTTCTGAGGGATAAATGTCATAGGTCCTATTGAAGGTCTGTACTTCCCTGACAAACACACACATGCACATGAAATTCCCCATACATTCCTGCAGTGTATGCTTCCTCCCTGAAGCCCACTCACAAGTTTCTGGAAGGACCTGGGAAAGCCAGCAGAGCTCTGGAGAAGACATACTCAGAACAAGCTGCAAGCTCAGTTGGAACAGGTGACTGGTATACACGAAGAGTCTGTGGAAGGAGACCCTGAATAAGCCCCCTGGCTTCACATGCTTTTTGCTTATTTATTTTACCACCAGAATTAGAAGCTGTATAGCCAAGCAACATGTTACTATTAGCTTTGGACTGGTCATACTCTGAATTTGAGTCACAGTACTAAAAGTTACCTGAAATTTTTTAAAGAAAGTTGGAGGTTAGGCCAAACCAACTGAAACTATCAACTTTCCCCCGACCCCAAGCAAGTGTTCAATGGGAGGCTTTTGATTTCAGCAAGCCAGAACTGTACCTCCATTGGAGCTTGCTAAGGCAGCTTTCCCTGGACAGTGTCTTAGGAAGAATGGGTGTGACTAAACATGTGTGCACCACTAACCTCCACCCTTTTCCTTGAATCTCTAATGAGCTCTTTCTAAAGCTTGGAGCACCCTTCTTTTCTTTATCACATAAAGACTCCTCAATTGCCCTCAAGGAGGCTAGCCCTCTTAAACCCACTTGGCTGCCTCTTGGAAAGGAAATTGGTTTCTCTTAAGAAACCAATTAGTTCAATGACTGATGAGCAATGAATCTGGTTCAGTCACAGCTGGGGAACAAGGCAGAAAGGCACGGGTGCTGAGGCTAGGGGCCATTGCTGTGCTGCGCTGTTTTTTAATCAGGGATGAGGGATGCTAGATATTTTGGGAAGAATGACCACTGAAGGCCCAAGAGGTGATCCTAGGTCTTGGGGCATGACACCTTTCTAGCTTTACTATCTCATCTTGCATAATGGAGACAACAAGGCCTTGGCTTCCTATTTCAAGGGGATCTTCTCACGTCAGCATGAGAACAAACTGAGATCGGTAAGTAAAGGCATTTGTGAACAAAATCTTCCAGGTTACTAAAGGATAAATTGGTGTTTTAAGAGCATCAATTAGGATGAAACTTAATAGGTGTACCCACTCCAAGATCTCAGCTATGGAGGAGGAGGGAGCTTTTAAAGTGGTTTGACATGATTACTCAAGGCAAGAGAATGAGAAAATCTGCAGAGGGATAAAAAAGGCAACCAGGCGGTGAGAACACATCATTTCTGAAGTACAGAATAATATTCTAGGAAGTTGATTGCCTTTGAATGTGAATGGAAAGGCCTTGGATAAGGTTGGGAAGATATCAATCCCACAAGCTCCTTAATTCTTCCATAGGTCTTTTTTTTCCCCCCAAAACCAGATGGTGAATGAATTAGAGTCTCTGTGAATTATAGAATATTAAGTTTTAGGACCAAGTCAAATTGATGTCTCATGCCTGGGACAAGTGAATGACTGGATCTGTTGGGAGCAGCTTAGGTGATCTTCACTTTGGACTTATGGAAAAGGTTTCAGCAAATGATCTCAGGCAAAGACACCAGCCAGGAACAGTATTTGTCATACCAGATGGAAGGACTGACTCTTTGCAAAGGTTCGCTTGTTTTTTTCCCCTGAAAACTGCCTAGTATGCTGGACATTTGTTATATGTGAATGAGTGAATCTCGCTTGCTCAGCGTATATGGACTTCTGGAATACTTCAGTTTGGTGCTGTTGCTCATGAGATTAGTCTCAGAGACATTTAATAGGACCTGTTGGGACTTCCAAAGGTCAGATTTTTGCAAGAAGACAGGAGAAACTGACTTATTTTCCTCCTGGGAGAAAGTAGATATTATTAGAGGTTGAAAATCTACTACCCACAAGAGCAAGTGAGATCATCCTGTAGTGTGGTGAGTGCCCATTGTTTGGGGGGTCTAGATGCCCCTTGATATCTTAAATCCAAATTATAAACTAACTAAAAAGTTAACTGGATGCAGTCTTGATGATTGATCCTCCCCTAAACTCCTGTAGCTAGTCCACAGTTACTATTAAAGATTCAGCCAAAACATTGCCTCCTTCAGGAAGGCGCCTGAAGCCCTTAAAGTGCTCCTCTACTCCTAGAGATTCTGCCACATTGCCCTGATCCATGTTCATTATTTCCATGTGCGCACATTGCACGTTCATGCATGCAGAACAGGAGGCCACTGTGGATATTATTCCTCAGGTATTGTCACTTTTTTTTTTGAGACAGTCTGTAGAGGGATAGAACTCACCAAGTAGACTAGGCTGACTGCCTACTGATCCCCAGAGATCTACCTGTTCACCTGTTTCTGCCTCCCATGTTGAGATTACCAGCACAATACCACACAGGCTGTTTTTGTTTTTGTTTTACGATGGTCTCTGGGGACTGAACTCATGTCCCTGTGCCTACAAGGAAAGCACTTTACAGCCCTAACTGTATCTCTAGTCCACTTAGCACTCCAAGCAAAGACTTCTACTATGTTCTACTCACAACATGAAAACCAAGCACAGCTCTCTGCCTGGTGGTATAGACCTCATTGGCTGGGAGAGCACCTTAGAAGCAGAGATAAGTCTTTGAAGTCTTACTCTTGAGGAAACAAACCTGTAAATCATACCACATCAGCACACCAATGAACTGTACCACACTTGGTGTTAATATTGAATGGAGAAGTGCAGAAGCTAATCAAGGAAAAAGAGCCTGGGGAGAAGGTACATAAATTATTGATAGATCTGAAGAGCCTCAAAAATATTTTAAACTGAGGATTTTCACCAGCTCACTCTGGTGTCCATGCCTTGGATGAACACTTGTGGTAAAGGTACCTGAGAATGTCACTGAATTGAGAGGAGTCTGAAGACCTGGAAGAGGGGATGATCACTAAGTGGACAGACCAAGGGTCATCACTGATGCTGAGTCTTTGCTCTGCTTGTTCTTAGCTGTGTAGTCTTTCAATTACTGTGTCTTACACTCTTGAGATCATGCGTTGAGAATGGCTGATTCTCCCTTGGATCATTTTCTTTCTCCTCAGGACCGTGGGAGAAGCTAGAAGCAGTCACAGGCCTGATTCTAGACGAAGGGACACTATGGAGGGCACATCTGCCACAGCCTTACTTCCATTCTTCTTCCTCTCTTTTCTTCTGCTTCTGGAGGAAAGAGGCTCTGAGGATGTCAAAGAAGGCAGAGAGCCACAGATGGAAAGGGTCTGGGTCTTGAAATGCTACATGAAAGGCAGCCACACCAAAAATGGTCTGTAGGCATGCATAGGGAATGCACTTTTGAGATGAGCCATTGATCTGCAATTGAAAGTAAGTTAACCTAGCTAATGTGGATTTGTTTTCTTTATACCACGAAGGCTAATAATGACACCTGCTCACAGGTGTTACAAGTATCAGAAGAAATGCTCACTTGTACAGGAAATCATTAAAGAAGCAGCACCAGTCCTCCTCCTCATCGAGTTAAGCATCCTGAAGGCAGATTCCTACTACCCACATTGTGAACACTTGGAGTTTGCTACATTTCTTTTACTCCATCATTTGGAGTTTCCCTCTCAAATATTTCATTTTTCTGGTTAAAAAATGTATTTCTTACTGGTGAGATAAGGTCCCACTGAGTAGCCGGGCCTGGCCTTGAATTCTCCATCGTTCTTTTGTTTGCCTCCTGAGTGCTTGAATTACAGGCACATTCCACTAAACCTGGACACATACTGTTAGTTTTTAAATGTAGTTTATCCCATCCTCAAATCTTGTTGCAATTTGACTCCTTGTATAGCAGTAGTGTTGAGATGTGACCTTTGTACCTGTGATTGGGTTATGAGGACTCTGTCTAATAAATGGATTGATGTATTCATAGATTAATAAAGTAATGGACCAATTAGTTATGGAAGTGGCTTTGTTGGAAAATTTCCGTCAGCTCTCTTCAATATATTTACTTGTCCTCAACATTTAATGCCCTTGCTCTGTTGTGGTATAGGAAAAAGGATGTAGTTTTTTGACTTCTAGCATCCATGAATGTGAGCTAAACAAACTTCTGTCCTTTAAAGCATTCACTTACATCTTTGAATGCCATATTCTGCAGATCTCTTGGGGTTTTTGAAGATGCCCTATCCATCTCTTGTATTTAGATAAGTAAATGTTGCTTGTCTCTTAGCAACTTGATTACTGGGAGTTTAGAGAATATCTGTGATAGACTGTCATAGTAGCTAACAAAGTGACATGTTTGCATGACTAGGAGTTTGTTTTACTTAACTATCCTAGACCGTTTTAGACGGTTGGTATCAAGAGGCCAGAGCTTCACATTTTATTTTTAAGTATCTCTAGGTATGATACCATTAGGAAGCGTTACCTTTAATTTTGTATCAATATACAAAGATCTATTCAATTGTGGTTAAATATACTCTTAATTATGTATCAATATACAAAGATCAATGCCTATGTAGCCCTGTTATCTTATATTAAGATTTTCTTTTTTTTCGATATCGAGACATATCAGCTCCTGACAGCACTCCCTATTCTACTCCAAGTAGAAGATAAGCATCGAAGAATCTCCAGTGTGAGATGGTTGAATTAGTGGCAAGCCTATCTCTTGGCATGAAAAAACCCCTTGCTCCAACTGCAGACAGACTGCTGTCCAAAAAGGACAAAACTTGGTAGCAGGGAAGTGAACAGCCTAACTCTGCCAAGACAGGGTAGGTAAGTCCTTCATAATCCCTGCTCTACAACAAATGTCTGTCAGAGAAACAGGACCCAAAGGCTGAAGACTGATGCAGGAATGTATGGAGAGAAAATGGGAACTGTCCAGGCAGTCATTGGTATGTCCTTTCTTAGTTTTGGAAGCTGCAGGCCCTGCACTTCCTATATAAGCAG
>CAJQZJ010033130.1:1545150-1620107 GCA_907164525.1 Lophiomys imhausi
TCCACCAAAGAACTCTTACAGCTGATAAACAACTTCAGCAAGGTGGCTGGATACAAAATTAACTCAAAAAAATCAGAAGCCCTTCTTTATACAACAAACAAATACACCGAGAAAGAAATAAGGGAAACAACCCCCTTCACAATAGCCACAAACAACATAAAATACCTGGGGTAATTCTAACCAAGCATGTAAAGGACCTATATAACAAGAACTTCAAGCGCCTGAAGAAAGAAATGGAAGAGGCCTTTAGAAGATGGAAAGATCTCCCATGCTCATGGATAGGTAAGATCAACATAATAAAAATGGCTATCCTACCAAAAGCAATATATAGATTTAATGCAATTCCTATCAAAATACCAACACAATTCTATATAGACCTGGAAAAAGCTATTCTCAACTTCATATGGAACAACAAAAAGCCCAGAATAGCTAAATCAATCCTGTACAATGAAAAAACATCTGGAGGTATCACCATCCCAGATTTCAAGCTGTACTACAGAGCAACAGTAATAAAAACAGCATGGTACTGGTATAGAAACAGACCAGTGGATCAATGGAATCGAATTGAAGACCCAAACATGGATCCACACACCTAAGGCCAACTAATCTTTGACAAAGAAGCCAAAAATGCACAATGGAAGAACGACAGCATCTTCAACAAATGGTGCTGGTCCAACTGGATATCCACTTGCAAAAGAATGAAATTAGACCCATACCTACCACCTTGTACAAAACTTAATTCCAAGTGGATCAAAGACCTTAACATAAGGCCAGCCACACTAAAGATACTAGAAGAAAAAGTAGGAGAAACCCTCGAACTCATTGGCACAGGTGACAACTTCCTGAACAGAACACCAACAGCTCAGGACCTGAGATCAACAATCAATAAATGGGACCTCATGAAACTGAAAAGTTTCTGTAAAGCAAAGGATACTGTCATTCGAACAAAACGGCAACCAACAGACTGGGAGAAAATCTTCACCAACCCCACATCTGATAGAGGGCTATTATCTAAAATCTACAAAGAACTCAAGAAACTAAATGCCAAGAAACCAAATAATCCAATCAAAAAATGGGAGACGGAGCTAAATAGAGAATTCACAAAGGAGGAATCCCTAAGGGCTGAGAGACACCTGAAGAAATGTTCAACATCCTTAATCATCAGAGAAATGCAACTCAAGACGAACCTGAGATTCCACCTAACACCTGTTAGAATGGCTAAGATAAAGAGCTTAAATGATAGTGCATGCTGGCGAGGGTGTGGAGAAAGGGGAACCCTACTCCATTGCTGGTGGGAGTGCAGACTTGTGCAACCACTATGGAGGTCTGTCTGGCGATATCTTAGAAATCTAGGAATAACCTTGCCTCAGGACCCAGCCATACCACTTCTGGGTATACACCCAAAGGACACCTCACGGAGACATAGGGAAGTCTCCTCATCTATGTTCATAGCAGCCTTATTTGTTTTTTTTTTGTTTTTTTTTTTTTTTGGTTTTTCGAGACAGGGTTTCTCTGTGTATCCTTGGCTGTCCTGGACTCACTTTGTAGACCAGGCTGGCCTCGAACTCACAAAGATCCACCTGCCTCTGCCTCCCAAGTGCTGGGATTAAAGGCGTGCGCCACCACCGCCCGGCTTGCAGCCTTATTTGTAATAGCTAGAAATTGGAAACAACCCAGATGTCCCTCAACTGAAGAATGGAATAAAAAATTGTGGTACATCTATACAATGGAATATTACTTAGCTATCAGAAACAATGAAATCATGCAATTTGCAACCAAATGGATGGATCTAGAGGAGCTCATCCTGAGTGAGCTAACCCAGACTCAGAAGGATGCACATGGCATCTATTCACTTATAGTAGGATTTTAACTATATCGTACAGGATATCTGTACTACAACCAACACACCAAAAGGAACAAGGACATAATTTTTTTTTATCTTTTTCTTTTTCCTTCTTTTTTTTATTTTTTCTTTTTCCTTTTCCCTTCTCTTTTTCCTCTCTTTTTTTGTTGATATTCTTTGTTTTTGTGGGTTTGTATGTTTGTGGGTCTTTTTTTTTAGTATTCCCCCAGTAGCAATGAGACACCATTCACTGGCAGTACTGCCTCGTAGGCCCCCGGTGAATGAAGAGGCTCTTGGCCCTCATATGACTCCTGATCTGTTAGACAGGGACACTCCACCCCAGAGGAACAAGACGGAAAGGTCACGGGGTAGAGCATGGGAGGGTGGGGCTGGGAAGCGGGAAAAGGGAAAAGAGGACAATATGATAAGGATGTAACCTGAAGCAACAAACAAATAAATTTATTAACTAAAAAAAAAAAAAAGAAAAAAAAAAGGCAGGGGGCAGGGCTGAAACACTGTGAATGGAAAAGAGGATACAGCCATTCGGCCTGGTTTTGCAGACCTCCAGGTGTAGAGAAGACGTGGAGCTAAGGTAAAATACAAGAGAATTGTGGTATTGGCCCATGCCTTTGACTTCAGTGGAGATGGGGGGAACACTGTAGAGTTGGTGGTCTTATGTATTCTGGAGTCATACGGAGCGGGGTGGTGAGGGTGCATACTCTTGGTCCCACCATTCAAGAAGAGTACACCCTTGGTCCCAGCTCCCAGCACACTGGAGACAGAAACGGGCAGATCCAGGAGCTCAGGGTCAGCCTGATGCAGGGAAAACTCTAAATAGAGAAAGACTTCGATCCAGGAGTGGTGGAACACATCTTTGATCCCTTCAGATGGGAAACACAGGTCCCTGATCCCAATAATTAGAGTTCAGAGACACACACATGGGATTTGGAGGGACCTAGGTTTGGAGGCTACTTACAAAAGGCCTTCTCGATGCAGGCAGATTGTTCTTTGGGATCTCAAAATATATACACTAGAGCTGGTTTAGCTCCAAGGTGACAGAATGATTTCTTCTTTAACCCAGATTGAAAGATAACGCTTTGTATGTTGTCAGAAGGCCAAATTTGCTTCAGGAGAAGTACTACCTAGCCCCCCCCCACCCCACCCCACCCCCCCAAAAAAGAGGGCAATTGTCCTAGGGTTGGGATTGGGGCAGGGCTCTGTTCTTATCGTTCCAGGAGAATCGAAGTGTCCATTAGGGGAGCCCGGGGACGGCTGGACAGCGGAATCCTCAGCAGAGAGCAGAATCAGGCACCAAGGAGGACGAGTGACCCAGTTGATTCTGCCTGGCAGACTTCCTCAATAGCTGTCTCCATCGGGGGCCTGCAACCACCACAGTAATCCAATGTCACTGGACCGCTCAGCTCTACACAATGCCCCGGCAGGAACCTCAGTGAAGCCTGCAAGATTAGCTTCTGCCTACAAACCCCTTAGGTCATCTAAACAGCTGAGAACAGAAGGACTGAACATAAAAGGAGTGTACTAACATTTGTAACCATTTTTTCCATTTGGGTTTGGGCCCCAAACAGGTCTACTACGACCCAAATCAGCAGGAAGTCACTTTAAGAGAGCGACGTCCCATGCCCAGTGGATGGGGAAGGTGTTTCTCCGCCCTTCTTTTAGGTTATTTGAAGGATAACTGAAAACTCTGATATGTAGGGAAAGAGACTACAAGCTGATAAATGGTCCTGTCTTAATGGGTTTTGGAGGTTAGCCCCAGGGAATTTCTACTTTTCCTTTTCTGTATCCTTCTTCCTCTCCTATGTAGGAGTGCATGGGCTTGAGAAAAATGAGATATAGACATAGCACAGGAAGGTCCAAGAAGAAGGGGCAGATTATTGAATATGCCCTTATACCTTTGTATATTGATACAAAATTAGTAGTTTATTTGGCTAAAGTGGTATTGACCATTGTTTATTGTGCAAAAATAAGATTGTATTGGATTACATTGGTATTGATCTTTGTATATTGATACAAAATTAAGATTATAGTTGGCCACAATGGTATTGACCCTTGCATATGGACGTAATATTAAGATTATATTGGGCTACATAGGCATTGATCTTGGTATATTGATACATAATTAATAGTATATTTAACCACAATTGAATAGATCTTTGTATATTGATACAAATTTAAAGGTAACGCTTCCTAATAGTATCATACCTAGAGATACTTAAAAATAAAATGTGAAGCTCTGACCTCTTGATACCAACCATCTAAAACGGTCTAGGATAGTTAAAACAAACTCCTAGTCATGCAAACATGTCACTTTGTTAGCTACTATGACATTCTATCACAGATATTCTCTAAACTCCCAGTAATCAAGTTGCTAAGAGACAAGCAACATTTGCTTATCTAAATACAAGAGATAGATAGGGCATCTTCAAAAACCCCAAGAGATCTGCAGAATATGGCATTCAAAGATGTTATCTTAAATCAAGATTTTTTTTTGATATCGAGACATATCAGTGCCTGACAGCACCCCCTATTCTACTCCAAGTAGAAGATAAGCATCGAAGAATCTCCAGTGTGAGATGGTTGAATTAGTGGCAAGCCTATCTCTTGGCATGAAAAAACCCCTTGCTCCAACTGCAGACAGACTGCTGTCCAAAAATGACAAAACTTGGTAGCAGGGAAGTCAACAGCCTAACTCTGCCAAGACAGAGTAGGTAAGTCCTTCATAATCCCTGCTCTACAACAAATGTCTGTCATAGAAACAGGACCCAAAGGCTGAAGACTGATGCTGGAATATATGGAGAGAAAATGGGAACTCTCCAGGCCGTCATTGGTATGTTCTTTCTTAGTTTTGGAAGCTGCAGGCCCTGCACTTCCTATATAAGCAAATATATTTATCCCTCTCAGGTCTCTGAGGTGGTTGAAGAATAGACAGCTAGAGTCTCATAGTTAAATTTTGAATTGTTTAGGAATCAAGAGGGTCTTATAGATCTAAGAAGATACTCTTAAAAGTGTGTTGTAAGATAGTATGAATGTTGAGTCACATATAGACCTTTAAACTCATGGAGTTGGTTAGATAGTAGAATGTTAAAGTCAGGGGCCAAATATGTATAAACTGGACATTGGGAAGGTATACTGGGCCATTTAACTCTCATAAATGTGGCATATTTATATCTATTGTTTTGTATAATACTGTTATAAGAGAAGGAACCATCTGTTGGACTGAAAGGGGAAACTTCTGGGGGGAAGAGGGTGGAAGGGCGGGATAGGAAGGGGGAATAGGGAGGGGTTTGTTACTGAGATGTAACTTGAAGAAAAAAATAAATAAAGTATTTAAAAAAAAAACACTGCAAAGCCAACGTGGGGAGGAAAAGATTTATTTGGTTTGCATATCCCACGTGATTGAACACTGAATGAAGCCAAGGCAGTAACTCAAGGCAGGTACCTGGAAGAAAGAACTGAACCAGAAGCCATAGAAGAATGTGGCTTACTGGTTGCTCTCCATTGTTTGCTCAGTCTGTTTTTTTAATAGCACCTAGGATCATTTGCCTGAAGGGTGGCTCTGTCCACAGTGACATGGATTGTCCCACATCAATCATTAATTAAGAAATCCTCTCACCCCAGACACTTGCATATACACCAATTTGATGGAGACAATTCCTCCACTGAGATTTGCTCTTCCTAAATATGTGTAGGTTTGTATCAAATAGGAAAAAAAAAAACCCAACCAGCACAGACTGGGACAGCATTGGGATCCAAGGGCTCCTGGAAAGAGTAGATGAGACATTTGGAGACCAGAGTAAAGTCTCTTTTCACACCTACTCACTAGGTAGAGGCACATAACTGTCTGAGCATGCGGGGTGTGATGCTTAATTACAAGTGTCAGCTTGAAAAACTAAGGGATAGAGGAAGGCCTAGGAAAGTATTATCTTTGGGTATGCCTAAGAATGTATTTCTAGAAAAGAAAAATTGCCAGCTTAAACTATAGAACAAGCCAGGAACAGCCACCTTTATCCACTGTAGTGGACTCCACCTAATCCATGTAAGATCTGGAAAGAAGGAAAAAGTAAAGAAAATGTAATATCTCTCCCTTACTCCCTTTTCCATCTTCTCCCCATCCCTCCTACCCTCTTTCTTTCTCTTTCCCCTCTTCTCTCTCTCTCTCTCTCTCCCCACAACCTTCTTTTTACCTTGGGCATCAGTGTTTGAGAACCTCTGACCTTCAGATCTAGGGCTTGCACATCTAGACCTGCATGTCTTACACATTTCAACATGGATTGCGCTATTCTACAAACTTTCCTTATTCAGAAGTTTGCAGATGGACCATCCAGAGATGTTTTGGCCTCCATAGTCATATAACCTAATTTCCCCAATAAGTTTCCTGATCTATCTATGTATCTATCATCTATCAACCATCTATTATCTATCTACTTATCATTTATCAATCAATCATCTTTAAT
The DNA here is from genome assembly GCA_907164525.1 of Lophiomys imhausi. Classification (NCBI taxonomy): domain Eukaryota; kingdom Metazoa; phylum Chordata; class Mammalia; order Rodentia; family Muridae; genus Lophiomys; species Lophiomys imhausi. The sequence continues at coordinate 1,551,469 of CAJQZJ010033130.1, forward strand.
CTATCTACCTACCTACATATTGACTATCTAACAACTTACCTACCTGCTTATCTTTCATCCATTATCTATAATCTATCCCTCCTATCATTTATCTATATAATGGGTTATGTATTTCTGAAGAATTTTAATTAATAAAAGGGCAGTGGGAGGTGTTCTCTCCAATTCTTTGTGAGATGAATGCCATCTCTTTTCCTCAGAAGAGTCAGAGATCATGGGTCATGAGATGATGGCTGCATTATTTGGCTAGACAACACATCTCTTGAAATTATCTTTTCTTTTTTGAGCTAACTCTGAGCATTTTAATTGAGACATAATTAACATAACATGAAATCAACACTTTTAAAGTATATAGTTCAGTGAATTTTTTTATAAATACAAACTGTCCAAATATCACTGCTACTTGCAGAATGTTTTCATCACCTCCCAAATGAAACTCCAAACCCATTACCAATAACTCTCTATACTTCCCTCCCTCCACCTCTGACAACCACTGATTTACTTTCTATCTCTATGAATTGGCCTATCTTCACTTCATATAAATGAATCTATTATGCACAACTTTCCAGGCTTGATTTTCTTTCTTTTTTCCTTTTGAGGAAGCATCTCATGTAGTCTAGGCTGGTCTTGAACTTGGTATGTAGCTGAGGCTGACCTTGAACTGTGGTGTCCGTGGAGACCAGATGAGGTCATTGAACACCCTGAAACTGGAGTTACAGATGATTATGAGCCACTATGTGGATAGTGAGAACCAAACCCAGGTCCTCTGAAAGAGCAGCAAGTGCTTTTAACCACTGAGCCATCTCTCCAGTCCTCTATATTCCTTTACTAGATCTTAGTGACTCTATTTAACAAAATTACAGGGTAGACATTATATGAGCTTCACTGAAAGGCGTGTAAGCCAGCACCAGAAGCAAACGTTCAAGCAATAGTCCCATATGTCACAGAAGGACGATGAGACCTATAACAAGAATGAAAGATTCTGGCTCTAAGAGTACTCTGTGCTCCTGGGGGGGGGGGGGTAGGAGAAGTTTGTTTCAAATGCCAGGCACTCTCCATTCTGTGTAGGTGTGTCATAGTTTATTTTCTGTTGCTCAGCTGGGCTCTTTATAAAAAGAGGTACACTTAACTCAGACTCGGAGGCTGCATTTGTTTGTTTTTTGTTGCTGTGATAAGATACCTTGACAAAAGTGGCTTAAAGAGGAAAGGGTTTTATCTCTGCTTACAGTTTCAGGGCTTACAGTCCATCCTGTTGGCATGAACATGAGGTCCACTTACCACATACACTGTGCCAGCAGTCTGGAAGAGATAGTGAAAAGGAAATGAGGTCAGGCTATAAGTTCCCGTAGCCTGCCCCCAGCAACCCACTTCCTCAGCAAAGCTCTATCTCTCAAAGGTTCCACAAGCCTCTCAAACAGCCGTACCATCTGGAGACTGAGTGTTTAAACACATGGACATGGGGCATTTCACACTCAAACCACTACAGAGTCCAAGTCGCATATGGCTCTGGCTGATTCTGGGGAGATCTTGCTTTGATGCAACATGGTGCTGGCATCATGGGGAAACATGCAAAAAAAGGAGACCTTTCATATAAGACAGAGAACCAGAAGGATTTGGGGGATAGCCTTTTATAATGACAAAGTATTGTGGGAACTAACTCCTGGGGTACTATGAGAAGGAGAGAAGGACATTAAACTTCAAGGACAGCAACCATAGTAAGGCAGTGATCTTCCATTAGGACACTACCTGTCACATGAATACACTGGAGACTACCTTTCCAACACATAAGCCCTCAGGGGAACAAGGCACATCCAAGCCACAGCTGTGTGCTCTTTTTGTTGTTGGGTTTTTTGTTTTGTTTTGAGACGGGTTTCTCTGTGTGTCCTTGGATGTCCTAGAACTCACTCAGTAGACCAGGCTGGCCTTGAACTCAGAAATCTGCCTGGTTCTGCCTCCCTAGTTCTGGGATTAAAGGCATATGCTACCATTTCCCTTTAAAAATATAGCAATGTAAAAATTTTTAAAGGAACTTAATTTTTCTTGATATGTTTTCTGTCTTTATAATAGTGCCGTGATCTAGGAAGTCTGTGACCTCAGGGGCCTGTGTGTACACTAAAAATCACATGTTTTAAGTGAAATTATAATTGCCAGAGAACTCCTCTCAATCTGGCTGACAGAACTCCCATTCTCATGAGTCACCACCCTAGCTGAAGAGCTATTGACAGCTGATGGCTTCTAGGGGAGGAAGAGTCCATTTCATAAAGAGTGTGAACTCTGGTAGACCCACCAGGCTCCAGTAAATAGCCACACAACCATGAATGCATGGGCAGCACAGATTGGAATCAATGGGCTAGAAAAAAAAAAAGGACATGAAATTGGAATGGGGTGAAGGGTGGGTAAGGCATCTAATAGAGTTAGGGGGTGAAGGGCATGGCCATGAACAAAATACATTGTATGCATGTGTGAAATTCTCAAGATATATCTCTATCTCTATATATCTATATCTATATATTTATCATATCTATCTATCTATCTATCTATCTATCTATCTATCTATCTATATATATATATACATATACCTCCTCAGTGTCCCCATGCTTGTTTCTGTTGAGTCCTTCATGGTGTGTCTCATGTGCACGCTCCCTCTGTCAGCTGCAGTCACCTGCAGTAACACACTGTCCCCTTTGTCCATGCTTCCCACACACCTCATTTCCGAGCTTCTTGTCACTGGATTTTTAAATCCCACCAAAGCTACTATTCCAAGATTCGTTCAAAGCTCCCTGCCACAGCCGGAGTGGGAGCGGTAGCCTGGCTGGAGGAAGGGTCACTGGAGGAACTCTTTGAGGTCTGATAGTCTGGCCCCACTTCCTGTCCACGAGCTCTTCCAGATTGCTGACACAGTGTTTTGAGTGATGTGTCTGTGAAGCCAAGGCCAAAGCACCCTCCTTTTCAAAGGAGACTGGCAGCTCTGGTCAGCCCTGGGCTTCAGCTTCCTTGTAAAGTTCTGTAAGCTTCAGGGCTTCCTCCCAGACATACTGAAGCACTTGCTACATCTCCTTCTTTCTCCTGGCTCCTCACTGTCCTGCCTTCTCCCAACCTGGTCCTCCCCTTACTTCCCCCCCCCACCCCGAAAACTTCACAGAGAGAAAAGAGGGCAAGAGGCATCTCACCATCATTGGCTAGGCACTTGAGCTGGGAGCAAGGATATTCTGTGACAATTGAAAACTATACCACTTGAGTGGGGTGTGGTGGCGCACACCTTTAATTCCAGCATTCAGGAGGGAGAGGCAGGCATCTATGAATTCAAGGTCAGTCTGGTCGACAGAACAAGTTCCAGAACAGCCAGGGCTACATAGAGGAAAACCTGTCTCACACACACACACACCAACCAAACCAACTAACCAACCAAACAAAAACCAACCCCCACAAAAAAAAAAAACAAAAACAAAACAGAAAAGGAGGAAGAGGCAAAAGAGGAGAAAGAAAGAGGGAAGGAAGGAAGGAAGGAAAGAATAGAATAGAATAGAAAAGAAAAAAGGAAACAAAATGATACCACACAAGGTGATGTGAGATGGATGGGAGTGTTTTAAATAAAGTCCTTGGCACAAAAGACACCTTCCCAGTACTGTAAAACAGCAAAGGTGTACTTTTATACTGAAAGGTACAATTATTTTCTAGCCCAGTGGAACTTGGGCCCGTATGTGATCCACAAAAAAACACAGTCACCCATTCTTCCTGATTTATGCAGCTCTGTTTGCCACCTAGACACAGAAGAACCCTGTAATTTGAATTCCTGTTCCCTTTGCTCGCCTGATTGGACACTACAGAGGATGAATCTTTTTTCTGTTTGTGGGGGTGGGGGGTGATGTAACTGTCTCCTTTCCCCTGCCCACAAGGTCAAGGCTTTGGGTACAGTCATCCTTATTGGCTTCCACCAAAAACTGAAGCTTGTGTCGTTCACCCAGGCAAGGTCTTTTCCATGGTGAGTCCTCTGTAGAATCCCCAGGGTTTAGGATGTGGAACAGATCTCTGGCACTTCTGGGCCCTTGCCACATGAACTACACTTGTGTCTCTTGCTTCTCACTGATTTTGACAGCAGCCCAGGGCTGGCACTCATTTTGGCTGTGCTGCTCCCTCTCAGCACCTGCTCCAAGGTGGCAACCGCCTCCTCCCTCCCCCATTCCACAGCTGGTGAGCCTGAGGTACAACCTGCCAGACTGAAATGAGGCACATTTCTGCCAGACCCAGAAATGGCGAATCAGATTACGGAAGTGGGTCAGGCAGGTGGCTGGTGAGGTGTGTTCCGTGCAGAAGTGGTACATCAGAAGCCTGCCAGAGCTTCTCAGTTCCTCTTTCGATTTCATTGCAGTAGCAGCTGCAGCGTGTTCCCAGACATGTGCTTGATGGGTCTTGATGCCAAAATAAAGAAGCAGAGGAAGGGCTCCGTAAGTCAGGTTTGGAGAACAATACCACCCACCACTACATGCGCGCAAACACACATAAGAGTGAGTCCCCAAACTTGAGCTCACAATCACATTTGGGAGGCAGTAGCATACCACATAATGACACACAGGAGTGGCATTGCTGCAGGAAGATGGTGAGTCACTCTCGGAGAGTGGGTAAGGCTTCAGCGAGGAGGTGGGTACAATTTTACCTGGTGAGCAAGAGCACAGAGCATTTTTGTTGGAGGAAAATGGGCTGGGGAGGGGGCTTTCGTATCACCCACAAACTGCTTCAACATCCTTCAGGGCCGTGCTAAATTAGCATCCTAAAGTAAAAATAACACATTTTGGCAGAGAAACTCCCAGAGGCCAGACAGCGGTCCAGAGCCAGGAAAGGCATGTGGGAGAGTCCAGATGAAGCCTACAATCAGGCCAGTCAGTTTGCAGAGCTCATCTCCACCCAGCACTCCCCTCTCTACATCTATTTCGTCTTTGATAGCCCACTCCACTTCAGCTCCTCAGTGTTCTTGCCCTACATAGAGTTTTCTCTCTGTGTCCTCACTCTTTCCTTTTATGTTCTCATTTCCCAGAGAACAAAATCTGGCCTGGTTTGCAGAGTCCTTGAGCTTCAGTCTCCATAGAGATGAGAATGTTCTAAGTTATCTGACAGCATGTCTTTACACTCTCTCTCTTCCTTCTACCTTTCATCAAAATTCACTCACCAGACACTTTTCCCCCTAAAAGTTCCCCTTCTATTTATGTTCCCTTCCTCTGTTTTCTAGGATATCAATAGTAATTAATAATTCTATTATGTTTTCTTCCTTAGCATAGCTACAATAACTAATATATTTGTGGGTAGAGGACTATTAAAGTCCCTTGACACCCTAAACTGGTTAGGGATTTGGAGGTGATTGTTTCATAGCTTGTTATTACTCTGTTTTCATACCAGTCTACTCTGGGTAGTGACTGTTACTGTAGATAGTATTCTACTTCCAAAGGACAGGAGAGAGCCTGGTGCCATGAACACCTAACAGAAAAAAAATGACACCTCAATCCTATTACATCCTAGATCTCCTTAAATATTTCAAACACAAATAAAAGAAGAAAAGTGACCCAAATTAATAAAAAAATTCAACCTCTAACTCTCTATGCACAAATCCCAACAGGAAAACACAACATGGAAAACCTAGACAACACATCTTTCGAAATCTACCAATCCTTAAGTAATGACTTCAAATAAGAGTGACTTAGGGGAAGTTTTTTTAAAAAGAGAGAATAATGTTTGTTCAAAGAATTGAAAGGAGGAGACAATACATACAACAACATACATGGAAAGATAGAGGAGATGAGGTAGTCAATATAGGATATAAAAATGAAATTCAACCAAATGGGAAATACTGAAAAAAGAATCTGAGCTGATATTGGAAATGAAAAAATAAAGCATTTAAAAAAACCTCAGGATCATGGGAGTACAGAAGACAATGAAAAAGATTTAAGTGTAGAAAGTGAATGGTTAGCTATTTGAAAAAATAAAATAAACAGCCGGGCGGTGGTGGCGCACGCCTTTAATCCCAGCACTTGGGAGGCAGAGGCAGGCGGATCTTTGCAAGTTCGAGGCCAGCCTGGTCTACAAAGTGAGTCCAGGACAACCAGAGCTGTTAAACAGAGAAACCCTGTCTCGAAAAACCAAATAAATAAATAAATAAAATAAAATAAACAAGATCAACAAACCTTTCCAAGAGTATTTAAAGAAAGAGAAGACCCAACATTTAAAATTAGAGATGACAAAGAAGACATTACAATAAATAACAATGGGATTCAGAAATTATCAAGATATTTCTTTATGACCTGTATTCTGCTGAATTTCAAAATATTAATGAAACAGATGAATTTCTTTTTCCCCCAACATTTATTTCTTCAAGTTACATCTCAATCATAGCTCCCCCACTCCTTCCCTCCCAGTCCCACCCTCCTACCCTCTTCCCTCTCTCCTTCCTATCCTCTTTAAAAAAAAAAAAACACAAAACAATAGATGTGGAAAACACCTCTGAGAAAATCCAACTGCCATTCATGATTAAAATATCTAAAGAGACTAGGAATGGAGGGAATATATCTGAACATAATAAACCCTATGTACATCAAACCTACAGTCAACATCATGCTGAATAGAGGGGGAAAGTCAAAGCACTTGGCTAACATTAGAAACAAGACAAGTGAACCCATTCTCTTCATCCCTATTCAATATAGTGCTTGACATCTTAGAGCAAGAGACAAGAGATGTAAATTAAAAGGATTAAAAAGGATTATATGATTATATAATCATTTAATATACATTAAAGTTCCCAAAGACTCCACCAGTACATTCTTAGAGCTCATAAATACTTTCAGCAAAATGACACAGTATGAATTAGCATGCAAAATTAAAATACAGAAATCAGCAGCCTCTCTATGTAGCAAAGACAGACAACTAATAAATAAATGAGGAAATAAATTCCACTTACAATAGATTTAAAAATACTTTGGCTGGGATTGGTGGTGCACACTTGTAATTTCAGTACTCGGGAGGCAGAGGCAGGTGGATCTCTGTGAATTCTAGGCCAGCCTGGGCTACAAAGAGAGTTCCAGGACAGCCAGGACTGTTACACAGAAAAATCCTGTCACAACCCTCCCAAAAAACAAAAAAATAAACCAAACTAAGGAAGCAAAATACCCATACAATAAAAGCTTGAAAACATTGAAGAGGGTACTTACTAGAAGATGGAAAGACTTCCCATGCTTATCTGCAGATTCAAAGCATTGCCCATCAAAATTCCAATACCATTCTTAATAGAAATGTGAAGAAAAAACTTCTTAAAATTCAGAGACCCACAGTCAAACATTAGGCGAAACTCAAGGAGTCTTGTGGAAGAGTTAAGGGAAGGCTCCAGGGAGCTGGAGGAGTCAAGGACACCACAAGAAGACCTACATAGCCAATTAACTCAGACAGAGCAGGGCTCATAGAGACTGAACCACCAACCAAAGAACTTGAATGGACTGCTCCTAGGCTCACTACACATATGAAGCTGATGGGCTTCTTGGTCCTCAAGTGGATCCCCTAACAACTGGAGCTGGGACTATCTCAGACTTGGTCTCTGTTGCCTCCCTCTGGACACCATTTTCCTAGCAGAGCTGCCTTGTCTTGCCTCAGTGGAAGAGGAGGCACTTAGTCCTAATGCGATTTGATGTGCCAGAGAGGGTTGTTACCAGGCATGGGTGGGGAGGGAGTTAACAAGGGAAGTGAGTGAGAGGGTGGGACTAGGAGGAGGGGAGGGAGGGGGCTGTGATTGAAAAGTAAACAAATAAATAAATGTTTAAAATTTATATGGAAACATAAAGAACCCAGGTAGCTAAAGCAAACTTAAACAATTGACCAATGTTAGAAGTAACATGACACCAAACTTCAAGTTATACTACAGAGACACAGTAAAGAAATGACATGGAACTTGCACTACAACAGGCATATAGATCAGTGGGGTAGAATAGAGGACCCAGATACAGCTCATACAGCTACAACCACTTGAGTTTTTACAAAGATGCCTAAAATACACCCTGAGAAAAAGACAGTATCTTCCACAAATTATTCTGGCGAGACTGGAGAGCTACATACAAAAGAATGAAACTAGATTGTTATCTTTCATTCTGCATAAAACTCAACTCTAGGCTGGCATAGGGGTGTTCTCTTTTAATCCCAGCACTTGAGAGTCAGATTTCTGTGAGTTGAAGGTCAGTCTGATCTTCCTAGTGAGTTACAGGGCAGCAAGGACTACATAGAGAGACCCTGTCTTTTAAAAAACAAAGCCAAAAACAACAACAATAAAATACTCATCTCCAAGTAGATGAAAGGTTTTAACCTCAGACTTGAAACTTTGAAAGTGTTATAGGAAAAAAGTAGGGACAACACTTCAAGACACAGGTAAGGACTTTCTGAGTAAGAACTCTAGTAACTTAGAAGATAAAGCTAACAATCAGCACTTGCAACTCATTGGATTAAAAGCTTCTTACAGAAAAGGAAATGGTTAATCAAATGACGAGCTAGCCTATAGAATAGGAGAAATCTTTGGCAGCTATATATCTGACAGAAGACTCATATCCAGAGAACCCACACCCCCAACAAAACCTCCTAACAACAGGGAAATAGCAATCCGATGTTAAAAATTGACTAAAGAATTAAACAGAGTATTCTCAAAAGAAGAAACGCAAGTGGCCAATAAACAATTTTAAAAATATTCAAGATTTTTAGCAGTCAAGGAAACATGAATTAAAACTACTTTGGAATGGCATCTCATCCCAATAAGAAAGGCTGTCAACAGGAAAACAAATGACAACAAATGTTGGCAACTATAGACTGGTGCAGCTGCTATGGAAAGCAATGTAGGTTTCTCAAAACTCTAAACACACAACTTCCATATGACCTTGCTATGTCATAGGCTCAGAAGACTTCTAGCCTACCAAGGAACTACTTACACTGTTTAGTGCAGCTCTGCTCACAATAGCAAGGAAATGGGATCAGCCTAGATGTCCATCAACCGATGAGCGGAAAATGAAAATGTGGTACATATACACAGTGGAATTTTATTCAGCCATAAAGATACATGAAATCTGTAGGAAAATGAATGGAAGTGGAAAGTATATTAAAGAGAGGAAACTCAGTCTTAGACAGGTTTAAGTGGGACAGGAGGTTGAGGGGAAAAGAGGAGGGTTAACCAAAACTAACAATGCATGTTAAGCCATAAGGAAATCTGATACTTGATAATCTAATTTTAAAAAAGTACAAAATTGCTGAAGATGCCACACATGTTGGCTCCAAGATATAGAAAAATCCAGCTGGAACTAGAATGGAAACTTCCTCTTGCCTAGGTAGCCCTCTGTGCTGATCAGTTTTTTTTTAAATCAAGTAAATAACTTGTTATATAGAGTCTTCTAGGAACCTCAATTGAGAAATGAATATAAGAATAAGAAAAGAGGTGAGTGGTGTGGGGTGCTGACATCTGAGCGTGAGTTGGTTATTGCACTCGTAAACCTATAGCTGCTGTGATTACCTTTCCAATATCTCCCCAAAATTGGGCTCATTAATACCTACCCTGTCAAAAGGCAGGGATGAGATCTTAGATTTCCACTTCCCCTGCAGTGTTAGACATGTTAGTGATTGATGAGGAAGGAGACATCATCTTCAGTACCCCTGGTAAAGTGCTCATGTTCCAATACACAACCCCTCACCCGTGGTCCTGTAAATGACTCTCATGATTCCAACTGGGTCACACTATAAAAGATGTCAAAGTATAAATGGGGAGCTAGCTGAGGTGAGAAAAGGGACTAGTGAGAGTAGAAGTAGAACAAGAGAGGGTAGTGGAGATATATGTGAAGATATGATATAAATACATTATGTAATGCACTAGAAGTCAATAATGAAGGTCATGATCATGTATAATTAATATACACCAATAAAAAAACAAATAATGACACATTTGCTAAGCCTTCAACTTCAAGTCTGTACCCTGGATGGGACTCCTGCCTTACTCTGACAGTTGGTGAATGGTACATGTGTATGGGGGATAGGGGGTAGTGGAAGTTGACCAGTAGTCTGGGATAATTGGGACAGAGCAAGACCATTTAAAGGTTTAGATACAGAGACTTTGGTTTTGCCCTAGAGTTCACACACTGGTGGCCATGAATTTTTTTTTTTTGCCTCAGTCTTTTAATATTTTACAAGTGAGCACCTTCTGGTGTCTCTTAGAAAAAGAGGCACATGATCTTGTGGTAGGTTGGCATCAGGTTACAGCTGGCTGGTGGGAACCAGGCATTCTGTCCTGGTTGCCCCTTCCTTGCTGGGCACTTCTATTCAGCCTGCCCCTTTCACGCAGCAGGAGGCATTGGGTTTAAAGAGCGAGGGTTCTCCTCTTTAGTACTCCTTCTCCCTTCCCTATCTTCCCTCCTTCCTCTTTCTCCCTCCCCTTGTGTTCTTTGTTTGCCTTTTGTTTATTTGTTGGTTGGTTTTCTTTTTCGAAATTGGGTTTCTCTGTGTAACAGCCCTGGCTGTTTTGTAGACAAGTAGACTAGGCTGGCCTTGAACTCATAGAGATCTGCCTGCCTCTGCTTCCCGAGTGCTGGGACTAAAGGCATGTACCACCACGCCCACACCACCATGCTCAGCTTCCCTTTGTGCTTTTTCTCTCCTTCCATTGCTTGGAACCAATCTCAGGTCTCGGAGCCTTTGTAGTCTATTGTTCTACCACTGGACTAAACCCTCAGGCTCCTTATATTTCCTAAGATAACCTTATTCCACAATTAGTCATGGAGGATTTAAAAAAATGGTTTTCTTTTGGCCATGAGAGAGAACTACAAATGCCACTTCCCCAAATCTCTGCTCCCTTTATGTCCCTTAGAGATAGGGTTGGTTGTGGGGTGAGTAGAACCTCAGATCCCCTCGAAGGATTGAGTTTTACACAGGCTTTTCAACCTTCCTTCATGATTCTTCCCCACAGACTCAGTTCAGTACCCTCAGCAAACACCTAGTAATTAACTGGAAAGGAAATATTTGCAAAAGGGTAATTACAGAAGTGTTGTGCAGAATAGAAGAGGAGGAACCCTCTCTAACCCCAGATCTGTATGTAGTCCACTATGGTCCTCTTCTCTGTTGTAATAATAGCTGGCAGAAGAGGGACGTGACAATTCCATTCTCACTGTCAACATTTATATCCAGGGCACTGTGGGTGACCCACCAGAGTGACCTTTGGGCTCCATTTCTACAGCAGGACAGAATTGCATAATGGAAGTCAAGTGACACACAGAGGAGACACAGGCAGTAGCATTTTCCTGGTAATGAATCCCTTTGTCTCTGTTTCTTGTGAGACTGATGCCATTCACAGGTGCCGCGTTACTCACTGATTGAATCAGCTTCTTCGGTGACACTTTTCAGCAGTCCACTTTCAATTGGAATAATGGTGCTTTGCAGGTGTCTCCATGGCAGATGTCAACAGAGGCAGACACAAAGGCTTGCAATTTCCTGCTGAGCATTTGCTCTCCTGGCTCAGCTCTTGATGGCTGCTGGTGAAGTAGGGGGTGGCAGAGATTAGGATTACTCAGCAAGTGCTCTGGCCTAGTATCTGCTAGTATCTGGGAAACAGATCCTGGGTCCAGCATTTGAGAGCAAGAAGTTGGTTGGCACCCTGGAATTCAGGATGTACAAAGAACAAGGGGAGGCGGCCAACAGAGGGTGCACCGGGAAGCCAGCATCTCAGGATGAGCTCAGCTGTGCTTTAGTGTCCAGTGTAGAGCACAAGCTGTTATCTCTTCTGGGAGGTGAGGGAGCCAGAGTATGCACCTGCCAATCACATCGATCTTTGGCTGAAGGCTGCTCCCAGGCAGCGTGGATCCTTTGGAACTCTTGTCCTGCTGCTGGAACCATTCTAGAACGCAGGCTCTGGTGGCCTGAGAAAACTTTTGAGCAAGAAATATGGGTGCTGGTGGTTGAAGTGAAAGAGACTGTCCCAAAAAGGCTAACACCCAAGGTCATGTTTGGAGGGATGACAGACTATGCTACATATTCTTGTTTTAGGGGTGAGGTAGGGTTGTTGTGTTATTTTTGTATTGTTACTCAAGGCAGGGTTTCATGAAGCCCAGGCAGGCCTCAAACTTACTACATAGCTGAAGTTGACCTTGAACTTTTGATCCTTCGGCCTCAACCTCCCAAGTGCTGCTGCATGCTCTCTGGGGACTTACTGGGTGAAGGAAGTGCCTTATGACCCTTACAGAGATCCGTTATTGTGGTAAGAGTTTCGTTTATTAAAAAAAAAATAGTTATGAGAACTTTTTTGTTTAACCCCAGGTGTGAGGCTGCTTCAGTTAAGACCACAGGCGTAAACTATGAACTGTGCCTCATGAGCAAGCAAGGGTGTGGCTTAGTCAGCTGAACAACTGAGTTTAACTCTGAGGACTTGAGAGAGGGATAAAAAGCCAGAGCCCTGGAGAAAGAGGGGGCACTGCAAAGAAGAAAGAGGCTGCTGCTCTCCTGTTGCTGATGCTCTCCTAAACAGCTGCTGGTTCTTCCTGCTGCTGTTTCTTGGTTTGCTGGTGTGCTGGACTTCTGGATGTTGTGACTACTGAGATTGGTATTGCCCCCAAAGAACCTGAGAACCCTCATCAACAGGAAGTAGCTCAAAGAGAACTCTGTCTTTTTTCCCTTTAACCTTCTTTCTCTCTCACCAAGTGTTGGAGCATTGGAAGGAACAAAGGTTGGAAGGGAGGGAGAGGTATTAAGTATAGTAAAATAATTAGAATGAAAAATATAATAAAAATAGTAAAAGCCACCTACATACAGGCTATTTTGTCTCTGCCTTCAGAGAGTCTACAGCTGAGAAGAAACAAGGAGCCATGCAGGACCCCAAAGAGGAGATATTTTGTAATGGGAAGCAAGAAGGCTGTGCTAAGCAAAATCTCGACTAGAAGGTACCATCTAAGGTAGGCCTAAGTTAGGACCATAATTGCTTATGTGGTGTGGGAGTGGCCTGTACATATGTTGGAGTGGCCTGTACATGTGGTGTGGGAGTGGCCTGTACACAGGTCCTGAGGACAGTTAGTTGGCAGCAACATTTGGAAATCTCTAAAAAGTTTATTATGCATAGACTAAGTGTGAGAAAAAGGGTATAAGGATGGGATAGAGGTGCTTGAGGGGTAAGAGCAGATGGTGGGGAAGTCAGAAAGAGTGTGGATAGTCCCTGGGGCTTTTTCTTCCTGTGACGAACTATGTCTGGTTATGATTCAGGTCCTTAAATGTTTGTCATGGCCTCACCCACACTCTTACGGCCTAGCCTTTACATCCCTCCCAGAGAAATGAGAGCTTTGTGTTCCTTCATGAGAGTGGGTGGGCTGACTGCTACAAGGATGACGCTATGTGTCTTAGAGTCAGGCAAGGCATAATGTTGTGGATTTGATTTCAGTGTGTCTCCAAGGATTTGTGTGTGGGAAGCTTGGTCCTCTGTGGTAATGTTCAGATGTGGTGGAAGCTTTAGAAAGTGGGGCTTGGTGGGAGGTGATGAGGACACTGGAGGCCCTGAATCCAGAAATTATGAGTGCAGATCTTTTGGGCTAAGTTAGGCCTATATGAACAGATTGTTTTAGATGAAAGCCATTCTACAAGTGTAATCTCTTCTGCGTATGGATATTTCCCTTTGCTTTTCTCTTCCATAGTGTGTTTAGCTAAAGAGCACTCACTTGAGGCCAAATAAATGAAGCTCCTTGATCTTGGAGCTTCAACACCCAAAACTATAAGCTAAATAAGCTTCTTTTATTTATGAGTACCCAACTTCACTTATTTTGTTACAGCAACAGAAATCTGGACCCATCTGAAAAAGAAAATTTCCCTTCTGCTTTTTCTCAGGATATTTGTCTTTGGAGTCTTGATCCCCATTTAGAATGTTTGAGATTGTCACACTGTGAGGAAGCTCAGCCCACACAACAATGTCATCTTAAAACATTCATGCCAACATCTCAGTTGAGGCTCCATCAGAGAGTTAATATCAGCTGTCAGATACATGAGCAATGATACTTCCAGATGACTCCTGCTCCCTGCTGTTGAGTCATCCCTAATAACAGAATCATTCATCAGTGAGCCCTCCTGGCACAGCTCCATACTCTGTAGAGCACAGATAAACCATCCCTCACTTTGCCTCTAAATAATCCTTGACCCATGGAATCCATGGTGTATTAAGTTGGTTATTTTAGATCACTAAGTTTTGGGGTATTTTATCATGCAGGCATACTCTTACAGTGAGAGAACATGCTTCATAGCAGATTTCCTTTAAGACAACCACATATTCTACACAAAAAGACAGACATCTACGATACACACATAAATACCATTTGGAAGGAAGCCCATGGACACATTTTCAGAGTAGTCTGGAGTCTTCAGGAGTGACATCTTGGACTCAAGCCAGCCTGAAGGATTGTTGATCACATTGTATTCACTTCCACTTGGAAAATGAACTGCACATTTCACTAGACCCAGCGACTCCTAACCCACTTTCAGCCAGCTGGTCTCCCTGCAGTAGGCAGCCCAAGGGTGCATGATTGCATTAAGCCATAATGGCACTTGAGGTCACATGTGTGAACTCTTGGAAAGAAAAGATCCAAAGCTCCAACTCTTGTCTAGAGGCTTTGAGAAAACACTTAGGGGTCCAGGGCTTGGCCTTTGAGGGAAGTTGGGGATGCTGCATGGAGGACATACTGGAGAGATAGCATGGAGTCAGGAAGAAACCAGACCCTAGGTGATAGCTCTTGATTTGCTACATAAGCCCTTAGCAGAACCCTGTCTTCATTCTAGATTTTTCCACTCTATGGTATTAAGCTGTTATATTGAATGTCTGTGGTTTTCATCAGAAGGAATCCTCACTGATAGACTTATAGCAAAGGGTAGTTTTTGTTGCCTGCCAATGGGCGATAGGATTTGAGGCAAAGGGAAAGGTGCAGTGAGCCAAGCATGTATAGTGTTGTGGCCTGTCCTATTAAGAGGGGGAGAAGATCTAAGCCAACAATAATTCTTTGCCCCAATATTTTCTGGTTACATTTTTTTCTTTAGTTGATCAATAAGTACATATGTCACTGCATGCAGGGATTATGATACAGATCAGAGAACTGTAGTCCCTGCCCCCAAGGGACTGAGAGTCCAGTGGGATAGTGACAAAGTATCTATAAAGGGGATCAATGGGGTACAGGAGAGAAAGATGATGCTATGGGAGCTGTACTGGGATCTCATGTAGGTTGGAGGGAGCTCAGGGAAGGGTCCCTGGAAAACTGACATTTAGACAAAGTCTGCTGGCAGGAGGATTTGGGGAAAGTTTACAGAAGGAATAGCACATATTTGACCCTAGGATTTCTGAGGGGCTTTAATGCATACATGCATGTTGTGAGCCCCACAAGGTCCTGAGGTGTGCAGCACTTAACAAATTTAATATGAAACTCTGACTTGAGCTTAAAACAGACACAAGTTTAGGAATGAACTGGAGTGTTCCAGGGCAGAGGACATACAGTCCTCATGCAATTAAATTGCATAGCTATATAGTGTGATGACATGTAGAGAGACAGACAGACAGCCAAATGGATAGATGAGAGGGAGAAAGGGAAAGAGAGAAGGGGGGAGGGAGAGACAGATAGTGAGAACACATTTCCTGTGGCTGTAACTAAAAACCACCGACTGCGTCATGTATAAAGTATAGAGGTTTACTTAGCTCATGGCTCCCAAAGCTGGAAAGTCCAAAAATGTAACATTGGCATCTGCTGAAAGTCCTCGTCCTGCATCACAGCATGATGAAAAGCGTAATATGGTGAGACAGAGCAGGCACACTATGAGGAACTTGTTTTTAGAACAAAGCCATTGTGTCTGTGGGAGAGTCTGCGGCTGAGGCTGATGGTGGAGGGCCGCAACAGAGATGAAGCTGCACAACTAGAAGTCCTTTGCTGAAGTGTTGACAGTGAACAGACTGGAAGGAAAGGACCTCAGAGACGCCCAAAAGGAATCAGAAGAAACTGGGAATGGATGGATTTCTCAGAGCAAAGGGAAAAGCACAAGGAGGAACTGTTAGAAATGAGGTTTGGGGAGGAAACCATTCTTTAGGAGGAAATGAAAAGTCCCTTTGTCTCCACTGAGTACCAGCTCACTGAAAAATGCCGGATCTCCAAGTCACCAGAGCCAAATCATCAACACTGGAGCATGGCAAAGCAGTCACAAGCTGTGGTAAACAGAAGCCTGGAGGTTCTGGTGGATTTTAATCACCCTGCATTATCCTTTTTGACCCCTGACAGCATCCTCATTTTTTGTTCACGTTATCCTCATGAATTACACAATCTACCTTAAGCCTACACAAACACATTTCACTAATAGGAGAGGTAGAAATTTGCTATCAGATCAGGGTGTTGTGATGGATGAAAAGGAGAAGATATTTAAGAGGAAAATAACTCAGCAGTACATCATTAATCAAGTCCTTCCTCTTTCTTTCTCTGCCTCCCTCTTTTATCTTGCCTGTCTTAACCCCTTGAATCACACTCAACAAGAGGAGGGCAGATAGTGTTGGAACGATGACCTCACAAAGCATCTGCTGTAATTGATTTGGCCTCCCACATTGAGTCTCTCATTCCAGAACCACCACTCTTCCCTTTGTGGGGACTGAAAAGGTGCAGCCTACAGGATCTGCCTTGGGGTGCCCTTGGACATCCCTACCAGATGCCCTTGGCAGCCTTGAAAGAATGTTTAGACCCTCAGGACCCCAAACCCTTTCATCGCTGCCTAGAAATTACATTGGAGGACAATTCTTACTTTTTCTCTTCTAACAAATATGATACCAATGAACCAGAGTCCACTCTGAATCTCGAGGATCACTAAGCAGGACACCAGACTACATTGAGAACTTATATTTGATGTTAAGACTCTCTGAGCCCCATGGTGCTCAGTACTGATCACATGTAAACTAGAATGACAGATAGTAGTTACCACTACAACCAATCAAACTTCGGATGAAGCCTGGAGAGGGACAGAAAAGAGTTGGGACACAAAGAGGGAGCTCTCAGCAAGGTCTGCCTACCCAGCAGCTCAACCTCATACCTTCACTTGTAGCCATAGACTACATGCTTTGAAAGAGTTCCTCTGTGAGCTCAACTTATAAAACATGCTCTACAACCTCACTTAACACACTACCAACTGGGAACGAAGTGTTCATATATATGAGCCTACAGGGGACATTCTCATCCAAACCACACCCACAGAATACTAGAAACACACCCCCAAAGATTTTTAGATATCACCAAATGGTCTTATGGTGACTAAATAACCCTGGCTGCAGAGAATGAAAACTTTGGTTCTATTCAATTCTAGCTCAGTGAACCAAGAACTTTATTGGGGTTATCAGGAATGTGGGTGTCTCAAATGCTACTGTATCACCTACAAAGTCCACCTGCATGAGAGTTTCTTGCACAACTTGCAGGCAATTCCACTGAAGATACTCCCAAAACTGACAATTGTTACTGCTTATATAACCTTAAGGAGGAGCCTGATGAGTCCTGTAACTGTCCGGTGTGTTTTGTTAGCCTCCTCCATCTCTCTTTCCACAAGAGTTTACAAGCTGTGTCTTATACATTTGTAGTGGGAAATAGCAAAAGAACAGACAGGCTTCGAGGACAGCAGCTCCAAGTCTTAAAGGGCATTTTCTGTCCACATTGATAGAGCTCAGCTGTGATTTCAATTCTCATCACATCATAAGTGATGTTGGGTGGGTCTCAGCATCAGAGAGGCTATAGATCTGGGCCTAACAAGAACTCAATGTCTGATTTTAGATGGACAAGGTGACCTGTTTTTGCATTTTCATTTTTTTTTTTTGTAGTAGAGCAGATGTCTCCTGAGACTGCCTCATTGTTGGCTTCTTCATTCATCAATTCTGCTAAGCAGTTGTTGAATCCCTGCAATTAGGGTCTGATGGGTTCAACAATTAAAGATTAAACACCTGTATTAGGGGGGAATGGGGAAATGGCTAAGTGGGTGAAGTGCTTGCTATGCAAGCACAAGGACATGAGTTTGGATCCCTGCCATCCATGTGAGAAGCTGGATGAATGCTTGTAATCCCAATCCTGGCAGTAGGGTGAGATGGGATGATCCCCAGGGTTGGTTGGCCAACCAGCCTACCCAATCAGTGAGCTCCAGTTTCAGTGAGAGACTGTCTCAAAAAACAAAACAAACACACAAACTTATGAAAGGCCATTATAGTAAGACATCTGAAATCAATGTTTGGCTTTTGCATATGAACATTTGGGGGAGAGGGCATGAATTCACACACATGTGCATACATGTATACACACACACAGAGAGAGAGAGAGAGAGAGAGAGAGAGAGAGAGAGAGAGAGACAGAGACAGAGACAGAGACAGAGAGAGAGTATGTTAGTTTGCATTCAAAAACAAGTGTTGGCAGAGCTGGTTGCTAACATCATGGGGATGAAGTAATATCAGAGCACTGTGTAATTTGTCCCAAAGATCTCAGGTGGGGGGGGACCTGTTCCATGCATCTTGCAGTGCTCCTGGTGGTTTGCTAACAGTGTTTGGCTTTCTTGGCTGGTGGCATCACTACAGTCTCTGCCTTCATCATCTTATTTCCAAATAAAGTCACATGTTGTGTGTCTTAGTAATTTATTTTCCTTGACTGTAAGGAAATACCCATAGGCTGGGTATTTATGAACAATAAATACATACTTGATTCATGCTTATTGATGAGAAGTTCAAGAACACGTTTCTGGCCCCTGTTGAAGATCTCTTTAGGCTACATCATAATGAAGTAGGAATATCTTGTAATGAGACAGGGAAAGGTGCTAGATAGTCTCTCTTCCTCTTCATATAGAAATATTAATGTCATCACCCTCAATACCTTGATCTCATTCTAATTGCCTTCCAAAGGCCTCAGTCTCAAATACCACCAATATTTGACTTTGAGGATTAGGTTCCAGGACATGAAATTCTGAGGGACATATTCAAATAATAGCCTAAGGGTTAGAGATCCAGCATATAAATTTGAGATTGGATACTCAATAAAACATATAACAAGGTCCAAATGAAAAACATCACTGAGATGAACCAAAAGTCCCTTGAAATTGAGTTAGAGACTTTATGTCAGTCAAGGAATATATATTGTTAACAGTAAAGCCCATGGAAGTGTACACTGGGAAAGATCTCATGAAAGGATAGCCATTGCTGAGCTCAGGAGTATGCTGATTTAGGAACGATGCCACATCACACAGCACACTGTCCTTGAGATGATCTTGTCCCACTGTTGAGCATAAGCAGAGAAATTCAGTGAGGTAAGCCCTTGTTGTCTTAGCTTGGGGGGGGGGGCACTAGGGACCACTGGGGAACTTTCTCTAACAGGTAGGTCTTCCTCCTCACTGGATCTTACGCTGTGTCTTATGCACTTTCAGTGGGATAATTTTTTAAAAATTACTTATTATTTTATTTTTTTTTTAATACAAGTGATTTGTCCTCACACACACACAGAAGAGGGAATCAGATCCCATTACATATGGTTGTGAGCCACCATGTAGTTGCTGGGGATTGAACTCAGGACTTCTGGAAGAGCAGATCGTGCTCTTAATCTCTGAGCCATCTCTCCAGCCCTTAGTGGGATAATTTTTAAAACTATACTAAACTGGAAAATGTGCACATACTTTGACTCAGGAAACCCATTCTTCCAAAGCCTTTTCCCAAAGAAATATTTGGTGAGTGGCCAACATGTTTAGTCATCAGGCTATTTCCTAAATAAACAAAGACATCTCAGTATCCCCCTCTGGTAGCTTGTTGAATAAACCATCATACACATCAGCACAGGAATGTAGTCACGTAAGTGTGATATGAACCAGTTTATCTAAACTTCCTTTTCTGATAAATCCTTTCAATTATCCATTTACTACAGTAAAGCTCAATTCACAGACAACATAATATATAGACTCTTTTTTAAAAAGTCAGTAAAGGATCTAAAATTGCATAGATGGTTTAAAAATCAGTACATTGGGATTCAAGAACTCCCATTTGGAGAGGGGCCTGGTAAGATCGACCCCAACTCACAGCAGGCAGAATCAGGGGCCACATGGAGATCGCCCACTAGCCTACTGGGCTCCCCACACCTCAGGAAGACCTTATAGCTACTTAGGAAACTTTGTGGGATAGTCGAAATCTTAGCAAGGAAGAAACAGGGCACTCAACAGGTGGTCCGCAGCCGCTGGAGCCACGCGGATAATCCAAGAGAGCGGGAAGCCGGCGGGCAGAGCAGTTAGGGAGGGAGGCTGGCACAGGGGGCGGGGCCGGGATGCATGCACCCATGGCAGAGCAGCTGGGGAGGGAGGCCCGCACAAGCAGTGAGAGGGGCCGGGGATCCGTGTACCCATGGCTGAGCAGCTAGGGAGGGAGGCCTGCACAGGCGGCGGGTGGGGCCAGGGATCTGTGCACCCACGGCCGAGCAGCTGGGGACGGAGACCCGTACTGGCGGCGTGAGGGGCCAGGGATCCGCGTACCCAAGGCTGAGCAGCTAGGGAGGGAGGCTCGCACAGGCGGTGGGAGGGGACAGGGCTACGCGCACCCACAGCAAAGCAGCTGGGGAGGGAGACCCGTACAGGCGGCGGAAGGGGCCGGGGCCCCGTGCACCTGTGGCTGAGCAGACAGGGAGGGAACCCGGAACAGGCGGGTGGGGCTGAGGGGCCAGGCCTGTGGCTAGAAGCCTAGTGAGAAACCAGAAGTCAGGGGACCATAGCTGTGTTTTGGAAAATCCAGACATATTAGGTGTGGAGCCGGGCCCTGTCAGCATCCGTGACGACAAACAAAGCCCACAGAATCTGTGCCTGGGCAAACAGGTCCATACCATCAGAACCATTACAGGCTGATAACTCAGTGTGCAACATACAGAAGTCTGAATTGGGAGCAGCGAAACAATCCCGGACCATTACTCACTACCTGGGAATAGGCTGCACCAGCTCACAGTGCTTCAGGCTATTAAAACCACAGTGACCCTGAGATCCCCCTGTAAGCAACTACAGATAACCAAGCAATTCGACTCCTTCACCAAAGCATCCCCTGTGGATCCAAGCACAGAAAACGACAAGAACAGACAGCTAAACACATCGATTTGGCCAAAGGTCCAAGAAAAAATAGAATTCAAGGAAATATGACTCCAACAAAGCAAAATTATCCTAGCTCATCCAATTCGGTGACCTCACACCAACAGAAACACATGAAAACGATGACAATTCTGCATTATGGAAAGTGATAGAGTCCCTTCAAAAGAAGAACTTAAATCTATGAAGGAATTCAAAGAAGCCACAATTTTACAAGTCAAAACAACGAACAACACCATTAAAGAGCTCCAGCCAAGGTGACCCAGCTTGAACAGGAAAAGGACAAAGCAATGAAATAATTCCAGACAAAAACAAGCAAACTGGAGAAGGAAATGTACAGAATGAACAATACCATACAAGACATGAAAATCGAAATAGAAACAATAAAGAAAACACAGTCAGAGTTAAAAGAGGAAGTGGAGAATCAAGGGAAGAGAACAGGAACTATGGATGTGAGTATCAAAAATAGGATGCAAGAGATGGAAGACAGGATCTCAGGCATGGAAGATTCGATGGAAGAAATCAGTACAACATCCAAAGAAAATGAGAAGGCTAAAAAAATCTCTCACCCACAACATCCAAGAAATCAAGGACTCAATGAAAAGATGGAACCTAAGAATCATAGGCATAGAGGAAAGAGAAGACTCCCGACTCCAAGGTCCAGGAAATATCTTCAACAAAGTCATAGAAGAAAACTTCCCAAACCTGAAAAAAGAGATGCCAATAAAAATCCTAGAGGCTTACAGAACACCGAACAGATTACATCAGAAAAGAAACTCCTCTCGCCACATAATAATTGAAACACCAAATGTACAGAACAAAGAAAGAATATTAAAAGCTGTAAGAGAAAAAGGTCAAGTCATATACAATGGCAGACCCATCAGAATCACACCTGAATTCTCCTCAGAAACTTTAAAAGCTAGAAGGGCCTGGACAGATATCCTAAAAGTCCTGAGAGATCATAGGTGCCCAGCCAGACTACTTTACCCAGAAAAACTCTCTATCAACACAGATGGAGAAAACAAGATATTCCATGACAAAATCAAATTTAAATAATATCTACCCACAAACCCAGCCCTACAGAAAATCCTAGAGGGAAAATTCCATCCCAGAGAAGAAAACTTCACCCAAGAAAACAAAGGGAATAGAAAACCCCTCAGCAACTAAAACAAAACAGGCACAGGACCATCACCTATACCAAACTAATGGGAAACAATAACCCCAGGTCACTAATATCCATCAACATCAATGGTCTCAACTCCCCAATAAAAAGACACAGGTTTACAGAGTGGATCCGCAAGCAAGACCCATCCTTTTGCTGCATACAAGAAACACATCTCACTACCAAAGATAGACACTACCTCAGAGTAAAGGGCTGGGAAAAGGTTTTCCAAGCAAATGGACCCAGGAAGCAAGCTGGAGTAGCCATCCTAATATCAAACAAAACAGACTTCCAACTGAAGTTAATGAAAAAAGACAAAGAAGGGCATTATATACTCATTAAAGGGAATATTCATCAAGAGGAAATCTCAACACTGAACATCTATGCCCCAAATACAAAGGCACCTACTTTTGAAAAAGAAACACTTCTAAAACTTAAAGCGCACGTCGATCACAACACATTAGTAGTGGGAGACTTCAACACCCCACTCACAACAATGAACAGATCATCAAGACTGAGACCAAACAGAGAAATATTGAGTCTAACAGAGATCATGAAACAAATGGACCTAACAGATATCTACAGAACGTTTCACCCAAACACAAAGGAATACACCTTTTTCTCAGCACCCCACGGAACCTTCTCCAAAATCGACGACATAGTTGGACACAAAGATAGTCTCAATAGATACAAGAAAATTGAAATAACACCTTGTATCTTATCAGACCACCATGGAATAAAGCTGGTCTTCAACAGCAAAAGAATCAACAGAAAGCCTGCACACACATGGAAATTGAACAGCTCCTTACTGGATGACCACTGAGTCAGGGAAGAAATAAAGAAGGAAATCAAAGACTTCTTAAAATCCAACGACAATGAAGCCACAACATACCCAAACCTATGGAATACAATGAAAGCTGTGCTACGAGGAAAGTTCATAGCACTAAGTGCTTTCAAAAAGAAAATTGTGACAGCTCATATTAATGAATTAACAGCTAAGCTGGGTGAATTGGGAAAAAAAAGAAGCAAATACTCCCAAGAAGAGCAGAAGGCAGGAAATCATCAAACTTAGGGCTGAAATCAACAACTTAGAATAAAAAAGAACTATACAAATAATCAATGAAACCAAGAGTTGGTTCTTCGAGAAAGTCAACAAAATAGACAGACCCCTAGCCAAATTAACTAAAAGGCAAAGGGAAAGAACCCAAATCAACAAAAATCAGAAATGAAAAGGGAGAAATAACAACAGATATTGAGGAGATCCAGAAAATATTCGGGTTCTACTTTAAAAATCTATATTCCACCAAATTTGAAAACCTAAGTGAAATGGACAATTTCCTCGATAAATTCCACCTAGCAAAACTAAATCAAAATCAGATTAATAGCTTAAACAGCCTAATAACACCCAAGGAAATAGAAACAGTCATTAATAATCTCCCAACCAAAAAAGCCCAGGGCCAGATGGCTTTAGCACGGAATTCTACCGGACCTTCAAAGAGGAACTAACACCATTACTCTTCAAACTCTTCCACCACATAGAAACAGAAAGAACACTGCCAAACTCATTCTATGAGGCCACCGTCATTCTGATTCCTGAACCACACAAAGACCCAACAAAGAAAGAGAACTTCAGACCAATCTCCCTCATGAACATAGATGCAAAAATACTTAATAAAATACTAGCAAACCAAATTCAAGAACACATCAAAAGTATCATACATCATGATCAATTAGGCTTCATCCGAGGAATGCAGGGATGGTTCAATATACGAAAGTCTATCAATGTAATTCACCATATAAACAAGATGAAAGAAAAAAACCACATGATAATCTCTCTAGATGCAGAAAAAGCATTTGACAAAATCCAACACCCCTTCATGCTAAAAGTTCTGGAGAGAACGGGCATACAAGGACCGTACCTAGAAATAATAAAGGCAATATACAGCAAGCCAGTAGCCAACATCAAATTAAATGGAGAGCAGCTTGAAGCATTTCCTCTAAACTCAGGGACAAGACAAGGGTGTCCACTTTCACCATATCTCTTCAATATAGTACTTGAAGTCCTTGCTAGAGCAATAAGACAACTAAAGGAGATCAAAGAGATAAACATTGGAAATGAAGAAGTCAAATTATCCCTATTCGCAGATGATATGTTAGTATACATAAGCGACCCCAAAAACTCCACCAAAGAACTCTTACAGCTGATAAACAACTTCAGCAAGGTGGCTGGATACAAAATTAACTCAAAAAAATCAGAAGCCCTTCTTTATACACAAACAAATATACCGAGAAAGAAATAAGGGAAACAACCCCCTTCACAATAGCCACAAACAATATAAAATACCTGGGGGTAACTCTAACCAAGCAAGTAAAGGACCTATACAACAAGAACTTCAAGCCCCTGAAGAAAGAAATGGAAGAGGCCTTTAGAAGATGGAAAGATCTCCCATGCTCATGGATATGTAAGATCAACATAATAAAAATGGCTATCCTACCAAAAGCAATATACAGATTCAATGCAATTCCTATCAAAATACCAACATAATTTTTTATAGACGTGGAAAAAGCTATTCTCAACTTCATATGGAACAACAAAAAGTCCAGAATAGCTACATCAATCCTGTACAATAAAAAAGCATCTGGAGGTATCACCATCCCAGATTTCAAGGTGTACTACAGAGCAATAGGAATAAAACAGCATGGTACTGGTATAGAAACAGACCAGTGGATCAATTGAATCAAATTGAAGACCCAAACATGGACCCACACACCTATGGCCAACTAATCTTTGACAAAGAAGCCAAAACTGCACAATGGAAGAAGGACAGCATCTTCAACAAATGGTGCTGGTCCAACTGGATGTCCACTTGCAAAAGAATGAAATTAGACCCATACCTATCACCTTGTACAAAACTTAAATCCAAGTGGATCAAAGACCTTAACATAAGGCCGGCCACACTAAATATGCTAGAAGAAAAAGTAGGAGAAACCCTCGAACTCATTGGCACAGGTGACAACTTCCTGAACAGAACACCAACAGCTCAGGACCTGAGATCAACAATCAATAAATGGGACCTCATGAAACTGAAAAGCTTCTGTAAGGCAAAGGACACTATCATTCGAACAAAACGGCAACCAACAGACTGGGAGAAAATCTTTACCAACCCCACATCTGATAGAGGGCTGTTATCTAAAATCTACAAAGAACTCAAGAAACTAAATGCCAAGAAACCAAATAATCTAATCAAAAAATGGGAGACGGAGCTAAATAGAGAATTCACAAAGGAGGAATCCCTAATGGCCGAGAGACACCTGAAGAAATGCTCAACATCCTTAATCATCAGAGAAATGCAACTCAAGACGACCCTGAGATTCCATCTAACACCTGTCAGAATGGCTAAGATAAAGAGCTCAAATGACAGCACCTGCTGGCGAGGGTGTGGAGAAAGGGGAACCCTACTCCATTGCTGGTGGGAGTGCAGGCTTGTGCAACCACTATGGAGGTCTGTCTGGCGATATCTTAGAAATCTTCGAATAACTTTGCCTCAGGACCCAGCCATACCACTTCTGGGTATACACCCAAAGGACCCCTCATGGAGACATAGGGAAGTCTCCTCATCTATTTTCATAGCAGCCTTATTTGCAATAGCTAGAAATTGGAAACAACCCAGATGTCCCTCACCTGAAGAATGGATTAAAAAACTGTGGTACATCTATACAATGGAATATTACTCAGCTATCAGAAACAATGAAATCATTCAATTTGCAACCAAATGGATGGATCTAGAGAAGCATATCCTGAGTGAGCTAACCCAGACTCAGAAGGATGCACATGGCATCTATTCATTTATAGTAGGATTTTAGCTATATCGTACAGGATATCTGTACTACAATCCACACACCAAAAGGATCATGGACATAAATTTTTTTTTCTTTTTATTTTTCCTTTTCCTTTTTTTCTTTTTCTTTTTCCTTTTCCCTTTTCTTTTTCCTCTCTTTTTTGTTATTATTCTTTGTTTTTGTGGGTTTGTGTGTTTGTTGGTCTTTTTTTAGTATTCCCCCAGTAGCAAGGAGACACCTTTCACTGGCAGTACTGCCTCGTAGGCCTCCGGTGAATGAAGAGGCTCTTGGCCCTCATATGACTCCTGATCTGTGGTGAGAGACTGTTAGGCAGGGACACTCCACCCCAGAGGAACAAGACGGAAGGGTCAGGGGGTAGAGCATGGGAGGGTGGGACTAGGAAGGGGGAAAAGAGGACAATATGATAAGGATGTAACCTGAAGCAACAAATAAATAAATTTATTAATTAAAAAAGCAGGTAACAATGCTAAAACACTGTAAATAAAATAAAGGATACAGCTGTTCAACCAGGTTTTATAAACCTCCAAGTGTCGAAAAAACGTAGAGCTAAGGTAAAATAGATGAGAATTGTGGTGTTAACCCATGCCTTTAACTTCAGCAGAGATGGGAGGAGCACCGTAGAGTTAATGGTCTTATAAATTCTAGAGTTACACGGAACAGGGTGGTGAGGGTGCACACCCTTAATCATATCATTCAAGAAGAGTACACCCTTAATCTCAACACACTAGAGACAGAAACAGGCACATCTCAGAGCTAAAGGTCAGCCTGATACAAAACAAACTCTAAATAAAGAAAAACTTTGATCCAGGAGTGGTGGAACACATCTTTAATCCCTTCACATGGGAACCACAGGTCTCTGATCCCAATAATTAGAATGCAGAGACACACACATAGGATTTGGAAAGACCTAATTTTAAAAGCTACTTACAAAAGGCCTACTCAATACAAACAAATTGTCCTTTGAGATCTCAAAATATATACACTAAAGCTGGTTTAACCCCAAAATAACAAATAATTTTCTTCTTTAACCCAGATTGAAAGAACACTTTATATATTGTAAAAAAAAACCAAATTTGCTTCAGGAGAAATATTACCTAGCCCCCCCCCCCCCAAAAAAAAAAAAAGAGGGTAATTGTCCCAGAGTTAGGATTAGGGCAGGGCTCTGTTCTCATCGTTCCAGGAGAATCAAAGTATCCACTCAATGAACCCAGGGACAACTGGACAACGGAAACCTCAGCAGAAAACAGAATCAGACACCAAAGAAGACGAGTGACCCAGTTGATTCAGCCTGACCGACTCCCTCTATAGCTGTCTCCATCAAAAGCCTACAACCATAACAATTCAATATCGCTAAGACCGTTCAGCTCTACACAATGCCCCAGCCAGAACCTCAGTAAAGCCTGAAAGATCAGCTTCTGCCTACAAACTCCTTAGGACATCTAAATAGCTGAGAACAGAAGGACTGAACATAAAAGGATTGTACTAACATTTTTAACCATTTTTCCATTTTGGTTCGGGCCCCAAATAGGTTTACTACAACCCAAATCAGCAGGAAGTCATTTTAAGAGAGCGACGTCCCATGCCCAGAGGGTGGGGAGGGTGTTTCTCCGCCCCCCCTTTTTGGTTATTTGAAGGATAACTGAATACTCTGTTATTTAGGGGAAGAGATTACAAGCTGTTAAAATGGCCCTGTTTAATGGGTTTTGGAGGTTAGACCCAGGGACTTCCTACTTTTCCTTTTCTGTATCCTTCTTTCTCTCCTACGTTGGAGTGCATGGACTTGAGAAAAATGAGACATAGACATAGCACAGGAAGGACCAAGAAAAAGGGACAGATTATTGAATATGCCCTTATACCTTTGTATATTGATACAAAATTAGTAGTATATTTGGCTAAAGTGGTATTGACCATTGTTTATTGTGCAAAAATAAGATCGTATTAGACTACATTGGTATTGATCTTTGTATATTGATACAAAATTAAGATTATAGTTGGCCACAATGGTATTGACCCTTGTATATGGATGTAATATTAAGATTGTATTGGGCTACATAGGCATTGATCTTTGTATATTGATACAAAATTAAGAGTATATTTAGCCACAATTGAATAGATCTTTGTATATTGATACAAAATTAAAGGTAACGCTTCCTAATGGTATCATACCTAGAGATAATTAAAAATAAAATGTGAAGCTCTGACCTCTTGATACCAACCATCTAAAACTGTTTAGGATAGTTAAGAAAAACAAACTCCTAGACATGCAAACATGTCACTTTGTTAGCTACTATGACAGTCTATCACAGATATTTTCTAAACTACTCAGTAATCAAGTTGTTAAGAGACAAGCAACATTTGCTTATCTAAATACAAGAGACGGATAGGGCATCTTCAAAAACTCCAAGAGATCTGCAGAATATGGCATTCAAAGACGTTATCTTAAATTAAGATTTTTTTTTGATATCGAGACATATCAGCTCTTGACAGCACCCCCTATTCTACTCCAAGTAGAAGATAAGCATCGAAGAATCTCCAGTGTGAGATGGTTGAATTAGTGGAAAGCCTATCTCTTGGCATGAAAAAACTCCTTGCTTCAACTGCAGACAGACTGCTGTCCAAAAAGGACAAAACTTGGTAGCAGGGACGTTGACAGCCTAGCTCTGCCAAGACAGGTTAGGTAAGTCCTTCATAATTCCTGCTCTACAATCAATGTCTGTCAGAGAAACAGAACCAAAAGGCTGAAGACTGATGCTGGAATGTGTGGAGAGAAAAGGGGAACTGTCCAGGCAGTCACTGGTTTGTCATTTCTTAGTATTGAAAGCTGCAGGCCCTGTACTTCCTATATAATCAGATATATTTATCCCTCTCAGGTCTCTGAGGTGGTTGAATAATAGACAGCTAGAGTCTCATAGTTAAATTTTGAGTTGTTTAGGAATCAAGAGGGCATTGTAGATCTAAGAAGATGGTTATAATAGTGATGCAAGTTAGTATGAAAGCTAAGTCAGTTATAGAACTTTAAATTCATGGAGATGGTTACATGGTAGAATGTTAAAGTCAGGGGCCAAATATGTATGAACTAGACATTGGGAAGGTATACTGGGCCATTTAACACTCATAAATGTGGCATATTTATTTTTGTTGTTTTGTATAGTATTTACTGTTATTAGAGAAGGAACCATTTGTTGGACTGAAAAGGGAAGCTTTTAGGGGGAAGAGGTTGGAAGGGTGGGACAGGAAGGGGGAATTGGGAAGGGTTTGTGACTGAGATGTTACTTGAAGAAAAAAGAAGTATTTAATAAAAAAAAAATCAATACATTGCCTGTGATGGTTAGTGTTGTAAACTGACACTCTATAATCACCTGGGAGATGAAACTGAAGTTTTTGTCTTGAATCAGGTTATTCTGGGCAGACTCTTTAACCACTTGGATGGCGTGGCATTTCATAATAATACTGAAATGAGCAACACACAATGTTTTGTTTGTTTTTTAGATTTATTTATTTATTATGTATACAGTGTTCTGTCTGCAGGTACACCTGCTTGCCAGAAGAGGGCATCAGATTTCATTATAGATGGTTCTGAGCCATCATGTGGTTGCTGGGAATTGAACTCAGGACCTCTGGAAGAACAGCTAGCAAAAGTGCTCTTAACTGCTGAGTCATCTCTCCAGCCCCAACACACAATGTTTTATCCATGAAACCTTCACACTAAGTTCCAGAAACCTCCAGACACAAGAAAGCCCTCCCAAGTTTATACTCTGCTTAATATGGGACAGATGACCTCTGTATGAATGAGATAATACTGACCCATGCTTACTAACAGAAGTCTACAATTGTTTATTGTATGACAGTAAACTGGAGGCTTGAGTATCACAGCTCCAACCTGACTCTATTTTTGAAAACAGAAAATCATAAAGAAATAATATATGTGTACACAAAGGAAAATCTGACTATAACAAACAAATGTATTAACTATGAATTTCTTTGCTGAGTGAGGTTACAGACTACTTCCAGTTTTTAATGTCCACTGTTCTGTTTTAGATGATTTTTATAATGATGTATTACTTTTATAATCAGTAAAATGCAGCTGTTTACATTTGAAAAAGGAATGTAATTCATAGGTAAATGGATAGAGTAAAAAAAAAAATCATCCTGCTGGGTGTGCTATTGCACACCTTTAATCCCAGCACTTGGGAGGTAGAGGCAGGCAGATCTCTGTGAGTTCGAGGCCAGCCCAATCTACAAATCTAATCCAGGACAGTCAGAGCTATTACACAGAGAAACTCTGTCTCCAAAACAAAACAAAAATCATCCTGATTGAGGTAACCCATACCTCAAAGGACAAATAAGATATGTATTCTCTTATATGTGGATATTAGCTTTTAAGACTTCAGTAGGCATGTTACTATCTGAATAACCACTAAGGTTAGATATAGAGTAAAGGGTTAGTTGGGAGGGGAGGATCTCTCAAGTAAAGGAAATAAAATGTACAGTTATGGAGAAATGGAGCAGACTGGAAAAAGAAGGTCAAATGGGGATAGTGTGGGAAGAACAGAATATGGAATATGGTCAAGAAGGGAGAGAGAATACCCCAATTGGACATTTTTCCACCAAGTAAAACTTCCAGCACCAGGAATGAGTTACATCTAATTAAGTTGTTGGCTATAGGGTTCCATGGAACCTCCCTAACAACTGAGGCTATTGATTTTTCTCCACAAACTGATAGGAAGGCTCTATTTTTGAGGACAATACTTATATATCTCATTGAATATTGAGAAGTCAAGTTGGTGACTAACTAGAACCTTCATGATTGACTAATGTTCATGGTACTGAAAGTATTCTACATGCTACCGGAGGAGAATGGTAACCACCAACCCAGCTACAAACCCCAAAATTACAACAGTGACCTGTCTGCATGATATGCTGGTTCAATAGTGGCACAAATATTATGGGAATAACCAACCACTATCTGATTGGATTTAAGGTCTACTCCACAATATGGAACCTGTGCCTGACACTTTTCAAGCGACCTGAGACTAGATAGGTCATGAGCCTAAGGTAAAATCAAATATTTTTTTTCTGCTAAGGAAACACAGAAACAAAATGACTCCTAGAGACATTCTACTATACTTATCAATCTCTGTCTCTCTCAGTCATCATCAGAGAAACCTCCTTTTGCAGTACATGAGAACTAATACAGAGACCCAGAATTGGACAATGACTTTGGAATACTCAGTCCTAAATGGGATGTTTTCATCAAATTCCTCCCCTCAGGGCTCAGGAAGTTATGTGAAAGAGGGGCAGAAAGAGCCAGAGGGGGTGGATGACAACAAGGAAACAGTGTCTTCCAGACTTAACAAGACTGACCCACGGAGATAGTATGAATTCACAGAGACTATGGCGGCATGCAGAGGTCCTGCACAGGTTCAAGGCAGTCAGGGTTCCAGAACTGCAAAAGGGAAGTAGTCATGATCTTCCATCTCTAATAAAGAATATATCTCCCATTGACAACTGCTTGCAAAGGAAAAATCAGTTTTCTCCAGTGGAGTTTCACTGGGTGTATAGCCACACTTAAAGGTAGGCCCCATGCCCAGCAGTTGATGGCCAACACAAAAATGAACTCAATGATGTTATTGTAGATTGTTTTTTTTTGGGGGGGTCCTATATTCCTATTCTCATTTTTTCCCCAAGGATCTTAAACCCACTGTGGATTCAGTCAATGGATGTGGAACACATGGATATGCAGGGCCACCTGCACTGGCAAGCCTCAAAAGCCTTATTCTACATTCTACTGCTTTTCTTACATTTATCTTTCTTTCTTAATTGAAGTCATACAATATATTCTAGTTGCAGTTTCCCCTCCCCCGTGTCCTTCCAGACCCTCCCCACCTCCCCACCTATCAAACTCCATGCTTTCTTTTTCTTTTTAGAAAACAAACAGGCAGAGTTTTTCTTATCATCCCTATATAATATTGTATGATGACTATTTACACAGAATTTATTTACCTTGTATTATTGTAAGTCACCTAGAGATTATTTCCTTTGCCCCAACCTACCCACTGGAATCACTCCACACACATTATATTGAATCTATCTATCAAAAGGAGACTGTTTTGTGACTAGTGGTACAGAAACAGCTGCAGACTGATGTGTTCAAAGGGACAAAGCTTTTGATGCCTGGACTGCACGTTGTATTCTGATGTTCCTGGACTTGATTTACAGGACACAGTGGAATGTGCCTGGGTTCCAAACAAATATAACTTATATTGTATATTAAAGATTTGAGCCCCTTGCTTTGTATAAGGGGCTTGACACATTGACATCTACAGGCATCCTGGAACCCACCCTTTGCCATTTCAAAGGCATAACCATGAAGATGTTTATGACAGGATAGCTCTTTCCTATAGGCTGCCTGTGTGCTTTGTGGGATGTGGGGCTGTGTTCCTAGTATTTGTCTGCTCCCAATGACCTACTTCCTCCAACAAGGTTCCACTTCCCAAAGGCTCTACAACCTCACTTACTTAACACACTACCAACTGGGAACCAAATGTTCATAAATATGAGCTTATAGGGAACACTCTCATCCAAACCAGATCCATATAACACCAGAAAAAACCCCAAAGATCATTAGATATCACCAAATGGCCTCATTGTGACTAAATAACCCTGGCTGCAGAGAATGAAAACTGACTCTGGAATCCAGATACTTCTTTCGTAACTTGTAGAAATAACTGAATGAGTTTGTGCCATAGATCCTGGTCTGCATAATGAATGGTGGACCCTCACAGGATTGTGTAACCGAACTTTTTAAATTTACTTCTTAATAATATTCACTTATAACAAATACCAACAATTTCTTAACTATTAACCCTACAAATTCCTACAGCCCCTTTAGCCTTGAAGGGAATGAAAATTATTAAAAGACCCCCTAAGTTGGCAGTAGAGCCAGGCCAGCCGCCAGGTGGTTCCAGGAACTTAGCTGACCCCGATGGTGAAGTAAGATTAAATTCATTCCTGAGAAAAACAGGTGTAGGATGTTTCCTGCTGACTAACTAATGGGCTGGTACATTCCACCTGTATTTCCCTTCCCCCTTTGGGTTGTGGTAAACAATGGTCTGGGCTGGTACTTTCCACTTGTATTTCCCCTCACCCCTTTGGGCTGTAGTTTAAATACTTTACTCTCCCCCAAATTGGCATCCCGGCTCCTACTCCTGCATGGGATACGAGTGGCGCCCTCAGTGCACTGAGCCCCCCCCCAAATAAAACTCTTGCAATTGCATCAAGATGGGTCTCTTGCGAGTTTTGGGGCAGCTGTGATATCCTGAGTGTCGGGTGAGGAACTTCCCTCCCCCAGGTCTTTCATTTGGTGCATTGGCCAGGAAGTTGTGGCCATCCCAATCTCCACAAGAACCCACTTGGAGGTGAGATTTCTGTGTCTTGGGCCTATTTCTGTTGTCTAGTTTGTGAGATTTCTGTCTCTGTGTCCTGGGTTTGTCTCTGTTGTCTGGTTCTGTTATATGGTTTGCGCAAAAGCTGAAAGTTGACTTCGTGAAGGTTGTTTTTGGTTTGACAGCCATTTCTGTCTCGTGAGGAGACAGATGGGTGATCAGGCAGACGTGCTAGTGGATCAGTGACTGTAGCCCTGGGAGACGTCCCAGGAGGACAGGGACCCCAGGGATGCCTGGGAGGGTCCCATCTAGGTGCCAGGGAGGATACAGTGGTCCTCTTGAAAGAGGGGACATGAGAGACCTCACAGCTGTCTGTTTATCTGGGTGCTGGGGAGGATACAGTGGTCCTCTTGAGAGAGGGGATGCAAGAGACCTCCCGGCCATCTGTTTCTCTGGAGTGGTGCTGGCATTAGAGATTGAGAAGGATTTTTCGTAGTGTTTTTCTATGTATCTTGTGTTTGTGTTTTGTGTTACTTGTGACAATGGGACAGACTGTAAAGACTCCTCTAAGTTTCACACTGGATCATTGGACTAAAGTTAGAACTAGGGCTCATAATTTGTCAGTTGAGGTTAAAAAGAGACTGTGACAGACTTTTTATGTTTCGGAGTGGCCTACTTTTGACGTCGGGTGGCCACCTGAAGGGACTTTCGACTGGACCATTATTTTTGAGGTAAAAGCTATTGTCTTTAAGGAAGGACCAGGGTCTCATCCTGATCAACAGCCATACATTACTGTTTGGCAAGACCTGGTCCAGAACCCACCCCCATGGGTAAAACCTTGGGTGAGAGGAAGGAAGCCAGGCTCACGAGCCCTGGCTGTCCATGGCACAGAGCCTAAATCAAAACAAAAGCAAGCTTCGGAAACAACACCTTCGGCTCCACCTAAGATCTATCCTGAGATGGATGAGCCACCTGAGTGGCCGAGCCCACCGTGGCCACCCCCTACCCCCAGCCACCACAGGCGTCCCCACGCCAGCCCCGGCTCCAGCCCGAGCCTGGAACTACAAGGAGCAGAGGGGGGAGGGCCAGCAACTGGCACTCAGAGCCGGAGAGGAGCCCAGAGGGACCCGATTCCACTGTGGCTCTTACCCCTCTGAATGGTCGGGCCCCCGTGGACCCACCAGCTTTTCAACCCTTACAATATTGGCCTTTCTCCTCAGCTGATTTATATAATTGGAAAGCTAACCACCCGTCTTTCTCTGAAAACCCTGCTAGTCTTACAGGTTTGATGGAATCCCTGATGTTTTCTCACCAACCCACCTGGGATGATTGCCAGAAGCTTTTGCAGGTTCTCTTTACTACAGAGGAGAGGGAGAGAATTTTCTTGGAGGCACAAAAGAATGTCCCAGGAGACAATGGGACCCCCACTACCCTCCCGAATGAGATTGATGCTGGGTTCCCCCTTGATCGACCAGATTGGTACTTCAACACGGCTGCAGGTAGGGAGCGGCCGACAGTTTTTCCGCCAGACTCTAGTGGCAGGTTGTAGAGAGCTGCGATGTGCCGCGCCCTAAAGATGGCGCCGGTTTCCGCCTTCCACCAGCCCGACAGTGAGTGCTCTCAGTGGTAAACAAGTCCATATTTGGCTAAGACCGCTGATCTGGCTTGCTTCCGCATACGTGGGCCTCTAAGATAGCACCACGTGGCTTTACTTGATTGGCTGTTCATTTAGTATTTAGCCTGTGGGTTGGGTCTGCCTGGGCATTCGGAAGACTGTTTTCAAGGGACCTGAATAAACTGCTGGAGAAGAGCTTTTGTGAGTTGAGTCATCCTTGCTGGTCGAGGGGGACGCGATAAGTGGTGGCCCGTACGGGGAACCCAAAAAAGACTCAGAACTCCTGCAGTCAGGGGCAGCGCTGGTAAGTTCCTAGGATAAATTAGGACAATAAAGTTTCACGGAAATAGTGAACAAGGTAAAGATTCGCGGAGATAGCGAACATACGGTAAAGATTCGCGGATAATAGCGAACATACGGTAAAGTTTCGCGGAGATAGCGAACAAAAGGTACAGTTTCGCGGGGAAGCTGCGAACCGAAAGTAAATTTTTAAACATGGGATTGTCTGAGTCACATCCAATTTTTCTGGCTCTTCAGGAGCTACTTTTAGCTAGGAATTTGAAAATTAAGAAGTCTACCCTAGAAAGATTTTTGAATGAATGCGACTCCGTGGCTCCGTGGTTTGCGGTGTCCGGGAATCTTATGGTATCCTGCTGGGACAAATTAGGCAGGGACTTGGATTTTGCCTGGGAGCAAAGTACATTGCAGGGAGGAGCACGGCCTATTTGGAGACTTGTTTGGAGTTGTTTAGGAGATCAGAGATATTGCAAGGGAGTGGAAAAAGGACAAAAGGCATTAGAACAGTTAAAAGAGGAGCGCTCGGTCAAATCTGGGAAAGATACTTTGGAAGAGGATAGCTCAGAGTCTAAAGAGGAACTTAAAATGTTAACAAAGAAAATGGAGAAGTCATCTTTGAGGAAGAGTTCTGACTGCACCTGGATAGAGCCCTCAGGTCCGGGGCTGCCTGTGCTGGCCCCGCCTTCATATAATGAGACTTCCCCTCCGAGGGGTCCTAGTGGCGGTCATTGTGTCCAAATGTCTGGAGGGAAGTGAGACATGAGCTGTACTACCCTGTCTTTCAGGATGGAGGGGGAAATCGTTATCATGAACCTCTCGATTTTAAGGCAATTAAAGCACTTGCTGAGTCTGTCCGCACTTATGGGATTAATGCTGCTTTCACTGTAGCTCAGGTGGAAGCTCTTTGTCGTTATTGCATGACTCCTAGTGACTGGATGAGCTTGGCACGTGCCTGCTTGTCCTCTGGGCAGTATTTAGATTGGAAGGCTTTCTTGATTGAGTTTGCTAATGAACAAGCTGCTGCTAATCGTGCAGCAGGAAACCCAGCCTGGGATGTGGACATGCTTCTTGGGCAAGGTCGATATGCTCAACAACAAACTGGGTATCCAGCTCAGGTGTTTGGGCAAATCAATTTAATCGCAACCAGAGCTTGGAAATCATTGCCTAACAAAAATCATTGCCTAACAAAGGGGAAGTGAATGACAATCTAACCAAGGTTATTCAGGATCCCCTGGAGCCTTTCTCAGACTTCGTGGCTATAATGGTTGAAGCAGCTGGAAGGGTATTTGGAGACCCTGATTTGGCAATGCCCTTAATTAAACAACTTGTGTATGAGCAATGTACAAAGGAATGTAAAGCAGCTATCACCCCTTATAAGAACAAGGGGTTGGAAGCCTGGATGCCTCAGTGCAGACTGCCGCTACCTTGAATAATTTGTCAGCCAATGTAGCCACGGCCTTGGATGTATTGTGGCAGGTGGCCCAGATTGGCTGTGAGTGGAAAATGACTGGTTTGTGTGTGACCTCTGTGCCATATCAAAATTATACTGTAGCTGCAAATTTGTCTAAGCAACTCTCTCAGTATCTTACAGGAAATTGGTCTGGTGAGTTTGATAAGCTGATGCAGAATCTGAGAACTGCCATCGTGCATGTGAATTCCACCCGGGTTGATGTCTCTGTTGCTGAAGGACTGTCAACATGGATCCTCCGAGCCATGAATCATCTTAAGGAGTGGGCGGGCGTAGGCTATTTGGCGATACTGATGATACTAGCCTCTCTGGTTTGCCTATGGTGCATCTACAAAATGAGAGCCACACAAAAGCGTAATGCAGCCATGATTATACAAGCCCTTGTCGCTATTGAGGCAGGCCAATCCCCTCAGGCATGGCTCGCTGCCGTGAAGCCTTAAATCTTCACTGAGCATAGTCCCTGCCCACTGAGGTATTCGTTCCACGGATATTAGGGTCTGGCAAGTCAATGACGGAGTTGACGGGTAAGTCTCGGCCACCTAAGACAGGGCAGTCCTGAGTGGGGAGGCTGACCCAGAGACGGGTAAGAGTTTGAGCACCGCCCTCCTACAGGCTCAGGCCCACCATGAGATCCCCAGATAGGGGGATTACGAAGCCTTTCCAGGGACTTCTACCAACTTTAGAAAAATAAAAAAGGGGGATCTGGAGAGAGCTGCGATGTGCCGCGCCCTAAAGATGGCGCCGGTTTCCGCCTTCCACCAGCCCGACGGTGAGCGCTCTCGGTGGTAAACAAGTCCATATTTGGCTAAGACCGCTGATCTGGCTTGCTTCCGCATACGTGGGCCTCTAAGATAGCACCACATGGCTTTACTTGATTGGCTGTTCATTTAGTATTTAGCCTGTGGGTTGGGTCTGCCCAGGCATTTGGAAGACTGTTTTCAAGGGACCTGAATAAACTGCTGGAGAAGAGCTTTTGTAAGTTGCGTCATCCTTGCTGGTCGAGGGGGACGCGACAGCAGGTCTCAGAGGTGCGCTCAGCGCCCCACCAATTTGGCCAAGTTAAGAGGAGTACTTCAGGGTCCTGTTGAGCCACCGTCTGTATTCTTTGAGAGGTTGATGGAAGCCTACAGGCGATACACTCCCTTTGACCCAACCTATGAGGGGCAGCGAGTGGCTGTGGCTGTGGTCTTTATAGGAATCTTGTTAGAGAGGCAGAGTAAGTGTACCATAAGAGAAAGACTGAGAAAGAGAAACAGGAAAAAAGAGAGAGAGAGAAAAGAGAGGATAGGAGGGATCATAAACAAGAAAAAAACTTGACTAGGATACTGGCCGCAGTTGTAGATAGAGAAAGGAAAAGAACAGTGTAACTGATCTTTTAAATTATTATTTAACACTTATTTATTTATTACTAAATTCACTTATAACAAACACCAACAATTTCTTAACTATTAATCCTATAAATTCCTACAACCCCTTTAACCTATCCACTAAACCTATTGATAATTATTTTTCTAACCTTTTAGAATGATACAGTCTCTGGGGCAGGTCCTCAGTCGTCAGGAACACAGTCTTTGTTGTAGATTCTTTAACGCACTTAGCAGTCCTTTTTCTGGATCTCTCAGATGCAGGTTCGTCAAGGTAAGTTGGTTATTACAGTCTCACCTTAAATAAGGCTTCATGCTTTCTTCTCTGTGGGAGACCCCAGCCGTCTGCAGGCCAACTTACTTCTTTTGAGTCAGGAACTCAGCTGCTCTGCCTCAGTCCTTAAAGCCAGGCACAGTTTCCCCTAGGCCACTGATCCGACAGATCAAACCCCTCCAGGCAAAAGCTGAGCCACAGGGTTTAGTCCTTGGCCTTTTGGTGTCTTGCTCAGGCTTTCTTCGCTCACCGGCTTCTTTCTGCTTCAGGGAGAGAGCTGGCCATCAATGGCCAGCCCTTCTTTCAGCAGGACTCTTGGAGCTCTCTAGCATCAGGGGACTCTTCCTTTCTGGGCTCCATGCACTGTCCTTAAATAGGAGGAACTCTGTTTCAGCTTAATTTGGGCTCCGCCCACTTAGCAGCTGAAAACAATGTCAGGCCAGAGACTTTGTTTCTTCAAGTCCATTAAGTCTTTCCTGTTTTCCTGACTTCAACCTTGTTTTTCAGTCTATTGAGTCTTTCCTGTTTTTCCTGACTTCAACCTTGTTTTTCAGTCTATTAAGTCTCCTGTTTGTTTCCTGTTTTTAGTCCACATGCTGATAATGCTCTTCATGTCCCGAATTAAGAGACAGTATCAGAAACCCCTATATATTTTCTAAATCTAATTTATCTAACCCCTACAGAGCAGGGCCTAGACAGACAGGGAACCTGGGCAACAGAAGACCTAGACTGAGTGAAAGTGGAGAACAGAGATGCTGGCTGGAAAAAGATCAGTGTGCTTACTGTAAAGAAAAAGGACATTGGTCTTGAGATTGCCCAAAGAAGAAGGGCAGGACCCCTAAGGCCCTGACTGTTGAAGATGATTGGGGCGACGGGGCTCGGACCCCCTCCCTGAGCCTAGGGTAACCCTGAACGTGGAGGGGACCCCTGTAAACTTTCTGGTGGATACTGGAGCAGAATATTCGGTTCTGAAACAACCATTGGGAAAACTAAAAAACAAAAAGACTATAGTTGTAGGGACAACTGGGCAAAAACAATATCCTTGGACCACAACGCGAATGGTTGACCTAGGAAAAGGACAGGTGTCCCATTCTTTCCTGGTCATTCCTGAGTGTCCTATGCCTTTGTTGGGAAGAGACTTGTTAACCAAGCTGAAGGCACAGATTCAGTTTGCTAAGGAAGGGCCAGAGGTGACGTGGGGAGCCCCTACTTCTATGACACTGGCCTTAAAACTTGAAGAAAAATATCTGCTCCATGAGCCTCTTGGGCAACAAGAGGCCCTGGATATCAGTGACTGGTTGACAGAATTCCCAAAGGCCTGGGCTGAGACCGGAGGTATGGGGATGGCAGAAAGAGTTCCTCCCATAGTAGTGGGGCTGAAGACCAGTGCCTCCCCTATTGGGGTAAGGCAGTACCCAATGAGTCGTGAAGCCAGAGAGGGGATCAGACCTCACATTCACAGACTGTTACAACAGGGCATCTTAGTTCCCTGCCAGTCACCATGGAACAGCCCCCTGTTACTGGTAAAGAAGCCAGGCACTCATGATTACAGGCCAGTCCAAGATTTAAGAGAGGTCAATAAGAGAGTTGAAGATATTCACCCAACTGTGCCCAACCCTTAAGCCTTCTTAGTTCGCTTCAACCAGAGAGGAATTGGTACACTGTCCTAGATTTAAAAGATGCTTTTTTCTGTTTGAAGTTACATCCTGACAGCCAACCCATCTTTGCCTTCGAATGGAGAGATCCTGACACTGGACTGGTGGGACAGTTAACTTGGACTAGATTGCCACAAGGATTCAAAGACTCCCCTACCCTCATTGATGAGGCTCTTCATCGGGATCTGGCCTCCTTCAGAGCTGAAAATCCTCACATAACATTGTTACAGTACGTTGATGATTTACTCTTGGCAGCATCAACTAAACCTGAATGTCTCCAAGGAACTAAGAGGCTGCTGACGGAACTTGGTGAGTTGGGGTATCGGGCTTCTGCTAAGAAGGCTCAGTCATGCAAAACTGAGGTCACCTATCTGGGATACACCCTGAGAGATGGAAAGCGATGGCTGACAGAAGCCAGGAAAAAGACTGTCACCCAGATTCCTGTCCCGACCACCCTGCGCCAGGTAAGAAAATTCCTGGGCACTGCTGGTTTTTGTAGACTATGGATTCCGGGTTTTGCTACACTGGCAGCCCCCTTATTCCCCCTCACCAAGGAGGGAGGAGGGTTCACCTGGACCTCTGAACATCAGAAGGCCTTTAAAGATGTCAAAAAGGCCTTGTTAACGGCACCAGCTTTAGCCCTACCTGATTTAACCAAGCCTTTCACTCTATATGCGGATGAAAGGGCAGGGGTTGCCAGAGGCGTTCTTACTCAGACTTTAGGACCTTGGAAGAGGCAGGTGGCCTGCTTATCTAAAAAAACTGGATCCTGTTGCAAGTGGATGACCCACATGCCTGAAAGCTATTGCGGCTGTGGCCTTACTTGTCAAAGATGCTGCTGATAAACTGATTTTGGGACAGCAGATTACAGTGGTGGCACCCCATGCCCTTGAGAACATTATCCGGCAGCCCCCTGACCGGTGGATGCTGAAATGACCCACTACCAGAGCCTATTATTGACTGAGAGGGTGATATTTGCCCCCCTTCCCCCAGCCATCCTGAATCCTGCTACTCTACTACCTGAGGCGGATGACCACTGCCCTGACATCCTGGCAGAAGAAACAGCTTCGTGGTTGAAGGGTCAGCTGGGGAATCACCTTGTGATATGGTTAAAACAGAGGACGGTAAACGAGTCCTGCCTCAGAAGAAGGACGTGAGTATGTCACCAATTTACACTGTCTGACTCACCTAGGGAAAAAAAACCTACAAGATGTGGTAAGGTCCTCTGACTATTATGTAATTGGACTTTCTGACTTAACAACAGAAATAGTCAGGAACTG
This sequence comes from Lophiomys imhausi, assembly GCA_907164525.1. Classification (NCBI taxonomy): domain Eukaryota; kingdom Metazoa; phylum Chordata; class Mammalia; order Rodentia; family Muridae; genus Lophiomys; species Lophiomys imhausi. The sequence continues at coordinate 1,592,941 of CAJQZJ010033130.1, forward strand.
CAAAGCCTGTGCTCTGACTAATGCCAGACCTTCCATACATAACATGGGAAAAAGACTCAGGGGAGATCGACTGGGTGCCTATTGGGAAGTGGATTTTACAGAAATTAAACCAGCTAAGTATGGAAACAAATACCTTTTAGTTTTTATAGATACATTTTCAGGGTGGGTAGAGGCCTTCCTTACAAGGACTGAGACTGCCAATACAGTGGCCAAGAAGATTCTTAAAGAAATTTTTCTGAGGTTTGGAATACCCAAGGTAATTGGGTCTGATAATGGACCCGCTTTCGTTGCCCAGGTAAGTCAGGGACTGGCCACTCAACTGGGGATTAAATGGAAATTACATTGTGCCTACCATCCCCAAAGTTCAGGACAGGTAGAAAGGATGAATAAAACTCTAAAAGAGACCTTGACTAAATTAGCCTTAGAGACCGGCTGGGGGACTGGACAGCCCTCCTTCCTTTTGCCTTGTTCCGGATCAGGAACACGCCAGGGACGGTTTAAGCTGACACCTTATGAGATTCTCTGTGGGGGGCTTCCTCCTCTTACTAAGGTGGGAGGAATGTTCAATCCTGATGTTGTCCTTTCTAACCCCTTGTTCACCTGCATAAAAGCATTTAAAGTAGTTCGGCGTGAGGCCTGGGAGCAGCTCAGGGAGGCTTATGAAGCTTGAGACCAGAGCATGCCTCATCAGTTCCAGGTTGGAGAAACCATACTCGTCCGGCACCATTGAGCTGGGAACCTTGAGCCTCACTGGAAGGGACCATACCTGGTGCTCTCGACTACCCCCACCACAATGAAGGTAGAGGACATCTCTGCTTGGATCCACGCCTCACACGTAAAGAAAGCTCCTGAACCTCCTAAGAATGAGTGGAGATTAAAAAAAGACTGTAGACCCTCTTAAGCTATGCCTGTGTCGCAGGTGCTCTCCAGATGGGGAATGACAACCCCCATGCCCCTCAAAAACTTACTTTCCAAACTGGGAAAGTCTTCTGATCAATCTCTAAGGTAGCCCCCTCCCTTTCCTGACTTCTGCCAGCTAGCTGCAGGCCTGGAACAGTGGGATATTCCTGAGGCAGACCCCCAGAACCTCCCTGAGAGGGACCCTCCATGAAGACACCCTAAAGAGCTAGGAGCAAAGTTCGGTGTGGGAGGCCAGAGGGACGCTGTGGGCTGGCTCAACAAGATTTTTTACGTCTGCCCAAGGAAAGGTAGGGACAGGAGTGCGGCTAGGCGGTGTGGAGGATGTTGGCTCTGTTCAGCTTCTGGACCCCCTTACTATGAGGGCATCACCGTGTTGGGTACTTTTAATAACACCACCAACCATGACGCCTGCTCATGACATGAAAAGAACAAACTGACCCTAACTGAAGTATCAGGGAAAAGGACTTGTTTAGAAAACCCACCTGCTGCCTATAAACACTTATGCAATGAGACCCTGAGGTCTCTAAAGACTTCTGATACCAGATATTTATATCCTGACATAGATAGATGGTGGGCCTGCAACACAGGATTAACTCCCTGTGTTGTCACTAATATCTTTAATGATACCAAAGATTATTATATGTTAGTACAGCTTATGCCTAGAGTACTCTATCTCCCCACAGATGCCTTTGTGGATGAGTTTGATTTCCGCCCTAAGCGATTTAAGAGAGAGCCTATTTCCCTGACTTTAGCTGTAATTTTAGGATCAGGTGTGGCACTGGAACAGCTGCCCTACTGCAGGCCCCTCAGTACTTTCATCAATTAAGAGTAAGTGCTCTACAGATTTTAATGCTGAAACAACAATAGCAAGGGTTACGGGGACAAGATAATAATAAATACATGAAACAGATATATAGGTTCTAAGATTAGAACAACGGACTAAAAGGAGTGGGGAATGAAGGGAATGAAAATTATTAAAAGACCCCCTAAGTTGGCAGTAGAGCCAGGCCAGCCGCCAGGTGGTTCCAGGAACTTAGCTGACCCCCGATGGTGAAGTAAGATTAAATTCATTCCTGAGAAAAACAGGTGTAGGATGTTTCCTGCTGACTAACTAATGGGCTGGTACATTCCACCTGTATTTCCCCTCCCACCTTGGGTTGTGGTAAACAATGGTCTGGGCTGGTACTTTCCACTTGTATTTCCCCTCACCCCTTTGGGCTGTAGTTTAAATACTTTACTCTCCCCCAAACTGGTGTCGCGGCTCCTACCCCTGTGTGGGATACGAGTGGTGCCCTCAGTGCACTGAGACCCCCCCCCCCAAATAAACCTCTTGCAACTGCATCAAGATGGTCTCTTGCGAGTTTTGGGGTGGCCATGATATCCTGAGCGTTGGGTGAGGAACTTCCCTCCACCGGGTCTTTCAGCCTAACCACTAAACCTATTGATAATTATTTTCCTAACCTTTTAGAAGGATACAGTCTCCGGGGCAGGTCCTCAGTCGTCAGGAAGACAGTTTCTGTGGTGGACCCTTTAATGTACTTAGCAGTCCTTTTTCCTGGAATATCTCAGATGTAGATTCATCAGGGTAAATTGGCTATGGCAGTTTCACCTTAAATAAGGCTTGAGGCTTTCTTCTCTCTGGGAGACCTCAGCCGTCTGTAGGCCAACTTATTTCCTTTGTATCAGCAACTCTGCTGCTCTGCCTCAATCCTTAAAGCCAGCCACAGTTTTGTTCAGGCCACTGTTCGGACAGGTCAAAACCCTCTAGGCAAAAGCTGAGCCACAGGGTTTAGTACTTGGCCTTTTGCTGTCTTGCTGAGGCTTTCTCTGCTCACCAGCTTCTTTCTGTCTCAGGGAGATCTGGCCATCAGTTCACCAGCACTTTCTCCAACAGGATTCTCGGAGGTCTTTAGCATGGGGGGCCTCTGGCTCCATCCTTAAATAGGATCTCTCCTTGTTCCACCTATTTCAGCTTAATTTGGGCTCCACTCACTTAGCAGCTGAAAACAATGGCAGGCCAAATACTTTGTTTCTTAGTCCATTAAGTCTTTCCTGTTTTTCCTGGTTTCAACCTTGTTTTTCAGTCCATTAAGTCTCCTGTTTGTTTCCTGTTTTCACCTGACTTCATCCTTGTTTTTCCACAAGCTGATAAGCTAATTGGTCACAGCCAAGTTGATCTTCATGCCCTGAATTAAGAGACTGTATCAGAAACCCCTAGATATTTACTAATCTAACTCCCTACAGGATTGCTGGCAATAAAGTTAGACATGTGGGTTGAACTTTCCTAGCATACAGGACAACGCATAATGAATGTGAGATCTGATTATCACAGGAAAAATTTCTCCCCTTAAATCTAGGAAAGAAAACATCACAATAGCTAAATATGTGTGGCATATGAGAGCTAGACTCCACACACCAGTGTCCCAAAGAATGGGACTCTTTTCCACTTGATCGTACAAGCCACTGGATGAATGAGTTCTCTTTCCTGGAACCTGGGCAAATTCTTAGTCCATCAATCTCGAGCCGTTTTGGCTCACTAGCCATAGCAGTCTCATTCTAATAAACAAAATATTCACTCCAGTACATATTACTCTGAACTCAATTTGAAGTTAATGTTTCCTGACTCCTGAGGGCCAGGGGAGGGAACCTCACTTGCCTTGTGTCTAGTGCCAGGCCTGTGTGAGAAATGGGTGTGAAGTCATCCAAGCTTAGATTGTATCTTCTGCTCTGATGTCCCCAGGGGCTGGCTCATGATCAACATACTCGTCTTGGGAGCCAGGGAGCTGTTCTTTCTTGGTGACGTCTGTGCAGTTCATGGTGGGGCCCCATTTCATAGTTCTGCAGTCCACAGCACACAGACGATGTCCCCTTCTTGTGACCTGCCCCCAGCCTCCTCCAGCCCATTGGAGTCCACTCTCTGGATTGTTGTCCTGTCCCTGCAGGCACACTCCAGTGCTATCTCCTGTGTTACCACCAGCAGCTCCTCACAATAGCAGGTGAAGCTACTTGCCTCATGACTGGTGTGCACAAGAGCACAGGCTACCTCACTCCCTAACCCTAGAGGAGGCATGCTAAGCCAGCCCAGCAAGCTCGGAGGCTTGCCATTTAGCCTAGAGTTTGGGTGAGCTACCTGTATCTTCCCGGTGTTATCTTGCGGATGCCTGAGGCTGAGTGTACAGTTAGCACCTCCAGTGGGTACTGCTCAGTGGAACTCATATTTTACTTAAAGCATAGAAAGATGTGGTCTTGGAATCGCCAGACAAACCAGAGAAGAAGATTGTATTTGAGTATGCTGATGGCCTCACACACTGGGCCACTTGTATCACAATCAGCCTTTTCGGTACTCGGAATGCCCAGCCACACTGTTGGACCCCCCCTGAGGTTTTATCTAACATTCAGGCTCTTGGAAACCCTGCACTTTACACTTACAGACTCCTTAACTGACCAGAAGGGATTTCTTGAAATAGTCGGCTGCCTGGCATGTTGCCTAATTCTCCTGGATATTGATTTCTCAGCCGCAGGGTTCATAGGAAGTGAGGTTCCATCTCAGAGGCCACTAAGTTACATTCAGTGTGGGCTGGGGCTTTCTGTGCCTAAGCCACTGATTCTTAAAATAAAATAAAGAGCACACTCAGGCTGATGAATGAGATCCAGTAGGGTTGAAGGAGTTCCCTTGGCTTGCAGAGGTGCAAGCTGATAGCCAGGACGTGCTTGAGAGTGGAGGATTGACATTTCAATATTCTATGACAGGAAATATGAACTTGGTAGAGACAGCTTGAACCTCAACATGGAACCCCTGGGATCAAATGAGCACTGAGGCTTAAAACTAGGATCCCCGGACCAGCAGCATCTGCCTACATCACCTGGGAATAAGATAAGCATGCCCACTTGGAACTTGTACTCCAGACCAGAGCAGAACTGTGGGAGTGAAACTTGGCAACCATGTGTTGGTGAGGCCTCTAGGTACAGCCTATGATGCTGGAGTCAGAGACTCTGGCTTTAGACATGCTTCGGGGAGGGGGAGCCGAGCACATTCTGTGATTTGTCAAGGTCTCAGAAGATTCCCCAGGATAGAAATTTGAACTGAGTCTGTAAGTGGTGTTGGCAGCTCATTGTGGTACTTTTGATAGTGGGAAACTGTTAAATTTATCATGAATGGCTTTTCCCCAGAGTGTTCCTGGACTCGGGGAGAAGAGAAGTACATAATAAAAATAGGAGGATTTCAATGTACCGGAGCCCAGACAGACAAGCGGAGCAACTCTGGACCACAGCTTGGGAGTGGTGGCACCAGATGGCGAGACCAGGAGCAGAGCATGAGTTAAGTACTGGCCCCAGGAACGAGGCTGAACCTGGGGACTGTTGTCATTTGTACACTCAATAAACATGAACTAAGCAAAGATAGGATCATCCCTGGTATGACTATCTTCTGGGAAATTAAGGACACCTCCTCGGGAGCTGAGATTTTAGTTAGAGACATAGCTCTAAAGCAAAATCTGATGAGCAGAGTCACAACTTGGAGTCTATGAAAGAGAGATTGCTGTGAGTACCCCCAGAAGAGCTGGATGGAGTGGCTGCAAGAGGCAGAAGGGCAAGAATGACAAAGGTCAACACTCATACTTGCTGCCATCAACAGGTGGTGGTGTCTAAATGCAGAGTAACAGCTGTGTGGTTTTGTGAGCGTGTGGTGACACATTGTAATTACTATTTGTTGCTTGACAGGAATTCATGTTTGAGGACAGCCTAAAGGATCTCGAGTAAAATGAACAGTAGGGTAGAGATCCAGTAGTGAACATACCTCCACTGTTTCCACTAGCCACTCTATGAGCTCAGCAGAGCAAACACACCCAGGAGAACTTCAGTGTGTAAGGGTGATGGGCAGAGAGATGATTAGTGGAAAAAGAGCAAGCAACTCTTAGGGTGTAGCATCCCAGAAGCATCTGAAACCATCCCTCTTCTCACTTGACCCTAACTGAATACATTCCTGCTTTCTCCAGGAGTGACATGGTCCAGTATTCCCAGTGGATGTCTTACTACAGACAGTACCTAACCCTATGTGGACTATAGTCCAAAGAGCAACCACAAACCCCCAAGTTCACCTGTTCTTCCATACTGTGTGACTTACTGTCTCTTCTGTATCATTCCTCTTGTCTTTTGGGGCCATTATGAAGAAAACCATGGTTATATGTGTTCAAGCATTGTGACACCATGACAGACAATGTGATAGCTGAGGTAACTAATGGTGGCTATGCTGGACAAAGGGATGACTCCTGTCTTTGGGTGGGACAGAGCAGAACAGTGTGAGATTTTACCGTGCTACGAAGATTGGCATGGGATTTCAAATTTATGAGTTATTTCTCAAAATTTCCATTTAGCAACTTCAGATTGAGCTTAGCGATGGATGGGTAAATCTCAGAGAGTGAAACTAGCAGTGAGAGAAGGCCGCTGAGCACTTTTCTGTATGGCAGTGCCGAAACATCCACACAAGGCTAAATCACACTCGTGCTGTGTTTATGTTATGATGGAGAAGCATGAAATAAAACATTGGAAACTGGGAAAGCAGATCTGGGGAGATGGCTCAGTTAGCGCTTGTTGTATAAGTACAAAGACCTGAGTTCATACCCCTAGGACCCAGGCAGCAGCCGCCTGTAATTCTCGGCGCTAGGGAAGCAAAGAGAAGGAAGATTCTGGGGTCTAGCTGGTCAGACAGTTTAGATTAGTGATTCCAGACCTTCCTAATTCCTTGACTCTTTAATACAGTTCCTCACGATGTAGTGACCCTCAACTATAAACTTACTTTGCTGCTGCTTCATGACTGTAATTTTGCTACTGTTATGAATCGTAATATAAATATCTGATATGCAGGATATCTCATATGTGGCCCCCTATGAAAGCATCATTTGATCCCCAAAAGGTTTGGAAACCCACAGGTCGAGAATCACTAGTTTAGACGAATCAGTGAGTTCCAGGTTCACTGAGATAATCTATCTCAATATCTCAAGTGGACAATGACAGAGGAAGAGACATGACAGAGACCTCTGGCTTTCACACGCACAAGTGTATACATACTTCTCCACATATGTGCATGCATGCGCTGCCATGCACATGTATATATTCATATATGATACACAGAGGGAGAGGGAGACAGACAGACAGACACATACACACTCTATAGTTCTTATATTTATCACTTAATCTAAATATATGCAAGCAAAAGAGAAAATAAAAGGTGACAGTGGTGTTTGGGGCATTCCTAACCAGCTTGTTGTGCTGGCCACTGTCTGCTCATTCGAAAGCATCTGGACTTGCCTGTGGATGCTGACACCAAACACACCATTGACTGTCATTACTCCAGGTGTTACTCTCTGTTTCCTCGGGTGTTTACATTTCCCATTTCCTTTTCTGTGGGGAAAAGTAATAAGTCTCTTCTAAGTGGTCCTGTTTACACTCAGATCATAAATAGCTCTGGAAACAAGAGGCATCTTCACGAGATCCGTCTTATTTTCTCTGCATTAGCCTTTCTGGATGACTTCAAGTCTCCATTTAACCATTGATGGTCTCAATTAAAAATTGTCAGGAGTTCAATAGAGCTTTCAAAACTCACTTAGCTTAAACTATGCATTATTGAAGGGCTGCCTGTCAACTGCTACAGGGGACATCGTGAGACAATGTCACTGAGTGACCACAGGGGAAATGGCTTTCATTTACGCAACATATTTTTTGCCCTAGTACTATCATAAATGGGTAAAACATTTCCTGAAACAGGCCTATTCAGGATATTGTCTTCGACTTTCAATTTCTGTATGAAAATAAGGACATTTGTCAGAAAAACTAGTCCTCCTTGAAGGATAGTTACCTTGTTTGGTCATCGTTGGTGAGCTCTTGATTGTTTTCAAGACTTGAGCCCTTGACATTTGAAATGCTACTGTCTAGACATCTGAAGTTCTTTGAGTTTAAAGGACATCAAGAAACTAATAACAACATCCTTCTTAACTTACTGCCTCTTCTCAGGCCAGGCACCTTGTTGACTTTCCATGCAAATGCCTCTCTTTTTCAGGGTGTGAAATTTGGTCATGCAGTTCAGACCTATTTCACTGAAAGAACACAACTTTATAGTAGTAGTTTTCAGAGGAAAACATCCAATTGAACTCCTACTCCTGGCACAAAAAGTGTAGCTAAAATTTACATCACTTCATTGATATTGTACTTAAAAATATGGAGGCTTTCATACATACCGCTCCATGATGCTATAGAAAGAACAGTAGCATTTTTTTTTTTTTTTGGTCACATCTGAGACTCACATTCATTATCATGTAGTTATAAGAAGTAACATCAAATTTTCCTTTCTCAATGCTAGGTGTCTGGTCTGAAGTTTCACAGATGATATTGAGGTAGGGAAGATGAGGTAGGGTTCCCCGGTGATTTGCACTAGCTTTTTAATCCCACAGAGGACACACTGAACTACTTGGTGGGTTCTAGTTTAAGCTTCATTTGAAGACTATAGGCAAAGTTCTGAGACTGGACAGGTCCCACTGTGAGCTAAGCTGGGAGGGAACCACACACAGAGTGTCTAGGCTTCTGCGTGGTAACTGTAGCATCCTACTGGAACATGTTCTTGTCTAGGTGGAGTCAGCACTAGGGTGATTGACATTTGTATTTTCCTGCCCTGGGATTGTAACACAACAAAGTAGATAACAAGATTTTACAGATATTGAAACCAAGTTATGTATCAGTTGCTAGAGAAGAAAGTGTATCTCGCATTAGTCACAGAGAACCCACATGAATAGAATCCAGGACCTGGCTCTGAGTTAGGTGGCGAAGGGTATAAGAAAGCAGCCTTACCTGGCAGTATTAGTTAGGGCTCTTTGTTTTGTTTTGTTTTTAATCAACTTGACACAAGCTAGAGTCATCTGAGGAGAGAAATCTCAATTGAGAAAATGACTCCATCAGATTGGCCTATAGGGAAGCCTATGGGGGTATTAATTTTGATTAATGATTTATGTGGGAGAGCCCAGTCCACCTTGGCGTGGTGCCACCTCTGGTCAGATTGTCGTCAGCTGCATGAGAATGCAATCTGAGCAAGAGATGGAGATCAACCCAGTAAGCAGAATTCCTCCATGGTCTCTGCTCCAGTTCCTGGCTTGGCTTCCCCTGATAATGGACTATGATCTGCAAACCAATAAAACTTTTTTCTACAAGCTGCTCTGGTAATGATGTTTTATCACAGCACTAGAAGCAAACTGAGACACTGACCCTAGGCAGTCACGGTGCTGTTGGTTTACTGGAGCCCAGACTACATAGGCTAGCAGTTACCATCAACGTCATGGTAGGAGATTTTCAGTCATATCCCCCTCCTGCCTGTCACCTGTTACAGTATTTTGGAGCTTTGTGTCAGCCTCCAAAAGAATAACCAATCATCACTCCAGGGAAGAGTGAAGGTTTCTGGGTTCTGTGCTTCAGTAATGGTCAACTTCTTCAGGTGAGAGTGAGCCTGTGTGTTTGTGCGTGTGTGTGTGTCTGTGTATGCACACGTGTGTACACATGTGCACGTGTATGTACACATACTTGCATGTTTGTGTGCATGCACATGTAGGGGCCAGAGGTTGACATTTTCCTCAGTTTTGCTCTCTACTGGACCTGGAGCTCACCACGTTTGCTAGGTTTGCTGGCCACCAAGTCCCAGGGATCACTGTCTCTGCTTCCCACTGCTGGGATTACAAGAGCATGCAGTTACACATGGATGTGCTCTAGATGCAGATTCAGGGCCTCATGCCTCTGTGGCAAGCATTCTACCAAACAAGCCCCGCCCCCAGCCCGGGACTATTTCTTCTATGTCACTTCTCAGACTCCTGCATTGTCGTCTATAGTGCTCTGTCTGAGAGCAAGTGGCCCTTTTGCTTTAAATGCGCCATCTGATCTCTTAATTTTTAACATAGTTTTTGATTCATAGGGTACTGCTGGTTCCCAGTGTCTGATAAAAGATCTCATCAGAGGCTTGAGAGGAGCTGCTCACAAGGAAATGTGAGAGAGGAGATGCCGGAATTGCCTCTTTATTAGTTACTTTTGACAGTTGCCAAGATATCTGATAGAAACAAGTGGCAGAAGGAGGGACTTCTTCAGCTAAGTTTTCTTTCTTGTTTTTGTTTTTTGTTTGTTTGTTTTTGAGGATATATCACAGGCTTTATTTTTTATTTTTTTGGTTCAAATGTTTACTTATATTTACAGTTTCTTGGAATTCATGGCCAACATTATTCCTTCCATATGATTATTAACCTATCCCACCTTCTGTTCCCACATCTCTCTCTTTCTCTTTTTTTGGATTTCTTTTTTTTTTAATTTACTTATTTGTTGCTTCAGGTTACATCTCCATCATAGTGTCCTCTTTCCACCCCTCCCAGTCCCGCCCTCCCACCCTCTACCCCCTAGCCCTTCCATCCCACTCCTCTGGAGTGGAGTGTTCCTACATAACAGTTCCCCACCCCAGTTCAGCAGTCATATGAGGGCCAAGAGCCTCCTCATACACTGGGGGCCTATGAGGCAGTACCACCAGGGAAAACTGTCTCATTGACAGGGAGAGAAAACAAACAAACAAAAAGTCTATGTCCATGTTCCCTTTGGTGCATTGGTTGTAGTATAGATATCCTGTACTATATGGCTAAAATCCGACTATAAGTGAATAGATGCCATGTGCATCCTTCTGGGTCTGGGTTAGCTCACTCAGGATGAGCTTCTCTAGTTCCATCCATTTGGCTGCAGATTGCATGATTTCCTTGTTTCTGATAGCTGAGTAGTATTCCATTGTGTAGATGTACCACAGTTTTTTAAATCCATTCTTCCGTTGAGGGACATCTGGGTTGTTTCCAGTTTCTATTTATTACAAATAAAGCTGCTATGAACATAGATGAGGAAAACATCTGGTACTGGTATAGAAACAGACCAGTAGATCAATGGAATCAAATTGAAGACCCAGAAATGGACCCACACACTTATGGCCACCTAATTTTTGACCAAGAAGCCAAAACCGCACAATGGAAAAAGGATAGCATCTTCAACAAATGGTGCTGGTCCAACTGGATGTCCACTTGTAAAAGAATGAAATTAGACCCATACTTATCACCTTGTACAAAACTTAAGTCCAAGTGGATCAAAGACCTTAACATAAGGCCAGACACACTAAATCTACTAGAAAAGAAATTGGGGAAAACCCTCAAAATCATTGGCACAGGTGACAACTTCCTGAACAGAACACCAACACCTCAGGACCTAAGACCAACAATCAATAAATGGGACCTCATGAAACCGAAAAGCTTCTGTATGGCAAAAGACACTGTCATTTGAACAAAATGGCAGCCTACAGACTGGGAGAAAATCTTCACCAACCCCACATCTGACAGAGGGCTAATATCCAAAATCTACAAAGAACTCAAGAAATTAAATGCCAAGAAACCAAATAATCCAATCAAAAAATGGGGAACAGAGCTAAACAGAGAATTCAAAGGAGGAATCCCTAATGGCTGAGAGACACTTGAAGAAATGTTCAACATCCTTAATCATCAGAGAAATGCAACTCAAGATGACTCTGACATTCCATCTCACACCTGTCAGAATGGTTAAGATCAAAAGCTCAAATGACAGCACATGCTGGCGAGGGTGTGGAGAAAGGGGAACCCTCCTCCATTGCTGGTGGGAGTGCAGGCTTGTGCAACCACTATGGAGGTAAGTCTTGCGATATCTTAGAAAACTTGGAATAGCTTTGCCTCAGGACCCAGCCATACCACTTCTGGGTATACATCCAAATGACTCCACACCGAATCACAAGGAAGTTTTGGATTTCTTTTTATTATTAATTTATTTTTACAAATTACATCTCCATCAAAGTCCCCTCCTGGTCCTTCCCTCCCTTCCTCCCTCCCCCCTTCCTCATCTCCTTCCTCTCCTTCTGGGATGAGGGGAGTCCCCACATATCAAACTGACTCCAGCTCACTGTTTTAAAGAGTTTCAGCCTCTATTGACAGGTTGGGGCACATGGCAGAGGGAGACCCCTGTCCATGGCAGCGGGAGCATCCAGGTTTGAGGCTGTTCCCATAGGGCAGATTAGGAAGAGAACAGCCTACTGTGACAGTGGAGCTGGCACCTTCAAAGACTCACTCTCTAGTGACTTATTTCTGACAGAAATGCCCCACTTCCCAAAGATCGCAGGGTCTCAGAAGAGCTACACGGCCAGGACACAATCAATATGAACATGTGGGGTACATTACAGGCTCAAACCACAACTCTGCCCCAGGGGAGCGTGGCCATGACACTGACTTCCTCCTCCTCACACTGTCCCCCATCAAGGGCTGAAAGTGTCCTTTGCATTCAAGGCCTAGGGCAGATACACTGAGGACCCAACATCATCTTCTCTACCCTGACATTTTCATTGTTATGGAGCTGACCAGACATGCAGCTTCTGGGAGAAAAGTCCATCTTTACCCCTTACAGCTCATCTGGACTGTGAGCCTCCTCAAGGACTATGGAAGGGATTTTCTTCCTGTTGCTTTATGTTCCTCCTGTTTCATTATACAAGGCTCTGCATGAGCTTTCATATTTTTGTGTCTCATGGGTCTTCATGGTGTCAGGAGGGTGCTGAAATGAAAAGCACTGTGAAGTGAGAAGGCTTCATGTCTTCCCTGTAGGAGCTTCTCTCAGACTTCATTTTGGCAAAAGCTGGGAGATACTCTTATCTAAGTGTCCGTCACAGTGCCGGTGAAATCTATCAAGGTGTTGCCAACCCTTGTCTTCTTTTCAGTCATTCTAAGATCTTAGCTTCTAACACTAAGACAACATTTAAAAAAAAATTGAAGTCCTAAAGACAAAAGGAACACACATTGTTTTGTTTGGGGATAGAGTGGAGGAAGGTACTCGGGGAATGGAGTGTAGACTTAGGATGAAAACCACAACTCCACATCCATGGCTAAAGAGAATTCCTCATCCCCCAGTATCTGGGTCTGATTGCCTACCTGAGAGACAATGCATTAGGTCTTGGCTACTGCATGTGACCCGGGGAACATCCAGTCTCACAGAGCAAGGAGAGCCAGTGGGGGATGCTACCCTGAGCGATTCCAACTTTGCTCTCAACAGAGTTACCCGTCCTCCCCCCACCCCACCACCCGGAGCACATTATCATAGATAGACTGACTCGCTGGTTACCCCCGTGACTTTCCTGTCACTCACTATCTCATCTCCACAAAAGTCAGTCAGCCCCCAGCCAGGGACAAGTTTCCAGAACCACCTCAGCTGGTGCTGGACGCAGGGCAGGAGGGGTCATTGGTGACTGCTCAGGGTGCATGCTGCACTTTCTAAAGTTATGAGTGGCTCAGTTCCCCGAGCAGCGATTTCGTCCTTTGCAGTTAGAATCTTGATTAAAATGGGGAAATTATTCTGAGTAATACCTATTTGCTTTCCTTTAAGGCCCCGCAATGAAAAAGTGATACTTCCTACTTAGGACTTCATGTTCGGTAAACACAACTCTCTGTTCTGGAAAGGAAAATAAATTATTCTCTAAAGGGCAGTGGGATTTTTGCTGCCTCCACTGATCCCTAGGCCTTTTACTCCAGGGAGGCTTTCCTAGACCTCAGAAAGGATAGCAACCCTCCCTCCCCCAAGACATGGCAAGGCTTGAACTTTAAAAACACTAAGTGACCTTCTAGGCAGGTTGTGAAATTTCCCAGTAAACAGAAAGATATATCAGTGACTCAGATGGTAAGGTGGCTGCTACTTGGAACACAAAGGGAAATTGCTGCCAAAGGCTGTTGTGCCCCTGGCCTTGTATATTCCAGATGTTGTGAACCCTAGGGGTCTGCCACTATGACCTTCACAGTCACCCAGGAAGGGCTGAGAAGGACCTCCTGGAGAGTACATTTCAAAGTCCCCAGCCACCTCTGGATGGAGACCTGCTACAATCTCAAGTTGCTCTATTGCAGCCAGCTGTCACACACAGATGTCAGATGTCTTGTCCCAGGCATCTGTGAATGGCATGAATGGGAGGCAGCTATATGCAGGCCTACAGGAAGCAGGCTTTATTGTTAGCACCAGCAGGCCTTGCTGAGAGGTCTGGGTCTGAGGATAATCACAGAGGCCCCACTAGGCATTCACTCTCCCTTCCGTTCCTCCCAGCTTCGTAATCTTCCTCATCACCAATGGATGAAGCCCAGACAAAAACCAAAAAAACAAGCAAGAGACTGTGGAAAACATCCAGATAGCGAGCTGAATATGAAAACTTTAGGGCTCCCAGAAATTTTGCTTTTAACTGTCCCAGATGCAGGGGAAGTGGAGAAAAGGCAGAGAAATGGAGGAAGTGAAGATGATCAAAAGACACTGTATACAAATGTGGAAATGTCATAATGAAACCACTGTTTATATACACTAATAAGACTGTACAAATTAGGAGACTGGAGAGACGGCTCAGTGGTCAGTACAAATCCCAGTATCCATATGTCTGCTCACAGCCATCTGTATGTAACTCCAGCCCCAGGGGAACTACCACCTTCTTATGGCCTCCTCAGGCCCCAAGCATGTAAATGGTGCACAGACACGCTGCAGGCAAAACACCCATACACATAACATAAAGCTAAAAATTTAAAAATTACACATTAAATCTCCTTATTGAGTGTTGATGCTGGTGGCCCATACATCACCAAAGTTAGAAGAATACAGCAGACATCCAGCCCTGAAAGTCTGTGTTAGTGATGAACCTTCCTGCCTCCATCTTGGTCTTGAAAGCTATCTTAAAGACAAAATCTGTTTCTCAAGGATTGGGATATGGCCCATCTGTACTCTTAACTACAAATGCTTTTGCACTGCCTGTTCCAGGAAACAGCAACCATGTCTTTGTTTCAAAGGGTCGTATGACCACTTAGCTTTTTTATGTCTGTCTGTTGTTATGACTGCTTTGCTATGACTACTTTGCAACTGTCCTTTTTTCAGGAGGTCATTATGACAATCTTGTTAGGCTCTGCTTTTGTAACCTCACCTGTTTTGCCTGCCAAATCCCCCATTTGGAAAGCTCCTGCTCCTGACCTTCTCTTCCTCACATTCAAGGTTGATCGCTTGAACCTCACCTTTAGGGAGAGATGGCCTATGTACAAGAATTAAAAAAAAACTTGCTTTAATTAATTGCCTGCCATGATGATTTGGGGTGCTGATCTTTCTCCTTGCATCTTTGGAATTAACATTAGACTTCACTGTAGTATTAAATTTATTCTCTATAGCTGGCTTTGTACCCCATCTATTATCATATTTGTATATAAAATATGTTTATTAATTGTAGGTGAACATACAGTCTGTGTATACAATTTCATTTAGACACAGTTAAGGAGGAAATAACTCTGAGCTGGCAAGATGGCTCAGCAGGTAAAGATGTTTGCAGCTTAAGCCTGAGCATTCAATCTCATGAAACCACAGTGGGGGCAGAATGGCACTCACAAAGCCACCGAGCACAGAATAGGCAGCTATAAGCAAATGAAAAATACCTGATGACTGATGGCGCAGATATTAAATTGTACTCGCCACACCCCATGGGTAGAGGGAGAGGTCAAAATAGCAACCCGCCTGCTTCACCAGAATCCCCAGGAAGCCTCAGCAATGTCTGCAGAACCATGCTGCCCATCATGGGCACTGGTTATTGACTTTTTCTGCAGGACATTTAAAGCACATGCTGTCTTATTAAGAGTTTCCCTTTGACTCGCACTTCCAAACAATAATCCAAATGTTGCTTAGTTTAATTTTCCAGCTGATGAAGCTTCCTTTCCTGTTGCTAATTTAATCACTTTAAAGTGAATTTTGATTCATCTGGGATGAGAAGTTTTGTCTTTCTTAATTGAAAACACTCCCAACCAGTAGATGGCTTCTCTGCATTGCTCGAGGAACAGCAGGGTTAGTACTAAGAAAAAATTTACCTTTTCTTTAAAAAAAAAAAAAATCCAGATTTTAAAGGATTACTTTATCCAGACTCCCACAACAACCTCAGTAAAAGAGCTGCTGAGTGCTCAGTTGGCCGCAAGTGACTAAAAATTGTAATTCGGAATCAAATCCTGCCTGGCTTCATGGTGTCCGGGTGCACTGTTCCAACACTGGCTATGTATTTATAGGGTGCTAGCATAACCCTTCACCAGATTTTCTGCCTTATTTAAGCTCCTAGTAGCCTGCAACTGGCAGATGGTGGGGAAAGGATGATCTCAAAGAACCATAAATAAGCCTGTCCCATAATTTAAACCATAAAACGGGCATATAAGACATCAGAGCTGAAATATTCTTACTTAGTGCAAGGAAACGAAAGGCTGAATGTCAGCCATTCATCACAGAATGCCTTGCAGTAATCCCAGACTCAGGAGACAGAGACAGGAGAACTGAGTGCTCAGGGTTAATATGGGGTTCTTAGTGAGAGCTCGGCTCATAGCTCCCCTTACCTGGCCCTAGAAGAATGTATCAACCAGAAGAATGGAATTGAAGGTCCTTCCTAAAGCTTAAAGCTTACTCCAGCATGATCTTTCTCCAGTTCCACTTTCTGTTGCTCCTTGTCACATGCTCTCAGCCCAGTCACACTGTGCTGGTTTGTAGCTCTAGGGCACAGGCACAGTTTTCTCCTGCCTCGCTACTCTGTCAGCCTGGAATCCTCTTCCTCTGGGGAACTCTCATGGCTCAGTCCCTCCCTCCCTCTTTTAGGTTTCTGCCCTAGGGTCAATTTTGAAAAGTTTCATATGGAAAGAAAGCTGCATACCCAGATCACAAAGGTCTCAAATGTGAAAATAAGTCTGTCAATGATTCGGGCACATTGTCTCTCATCACCAATTCCAGGAATTTCAAAGGCCAGTGGGAACTCCATGCAGTCATATAGACTATCAAAATGGAATTCAGTTTCTGTTTCTTCATTTTTGGCATCCCTGAGCTATTGTTTTTTGTTTGTTTGTTTTTTTTTTAGGTTTATTTATTTTCATTTTGTGTGTACGAGTATTTTGTCTACATGTATGTATGTGTATCACATGTGGGCAGAAGTCTGCAGAGGTCAGATGAAGGAAGAAGGGGTTGGATCCCCTGGAACTGGAATTACAGATGGTTGTAAGCCACCTGCGTGGGTTCTGAGAACTGAATCTTGGGTCCTCTGGAAGAGCAGCAAATATCATTAAATACTCAGGCATCCTTCCAGCCCCCAGTCACTCACTAACATCTGTATCTAGACTAGACTGGAAAGCAAGTTACTTTCAAAGGATCATATAAGATTAAACTGAGTGTATCATGGTTTGCTGTACCTATATATTGTCTAAGTTCTCATCATCACAGACAAGTAAGGGAAGATTATTGCAAGATCAGCAGCCTACCCATATGTCACATATTCACAAAGCAGTCACTTGGCAAGTGATTGGAATTGACAGTGAAGGAGAAAAAAAATCTTGTTTAAGGGCAGGTGTGGCTATACATCTTTGTTTCCAGTTGTTGTCACAAGGTAATAGTGAAAATAAGTCATCTCTTAGTAATTATTGGGTTATTCTCCACAGAAAAGACACATACTCCCTTATTGCCAATGTCTGAGCCTGATCACTACCACATCTCCTCTCTAGGTACCTTCTTTTTATAAATTAAAAAAATAGTTTGAACAGGAATCCCCAAAGAAGCTGGGGAAGGTGGTAGGAGATATGACCAGAGAAGACTGGAGAGCAGAGGGCAGTCGGGTGAGCGGTGGGTGGGACCGGCTAAGAGAGCCTAAGAATCCATGGTTCATTCACCACAGTGAAGGACCAACAATGTGGCTTTGCCACAGTACTGCTCAATGTCAACAAACAGGAGCTAACAGAACAGAAAACAGCAAGGAAGAGACATGTGCCAGGGGATTTTGGAAGAGAAACCTCCAAAAGCTAACAGAATAGAAGTTATCAGTAATCAGAAAAACACAAAGTACATTGACACTGTATTGATACATTAGAGATAAAAATGAAAAGGTGAGGTGCGGGACATTGATGGGAAATGAATTCTCATCCAGTGCTGCCCAACGGTCTATTGGTACAAACACATGTATGATATCAGTGATTATCTGTCCTTCATGACAACCCTGCATAGAAGTACTGAAATTATCCAACAGATGAGCTGTTGTGGCACATGTACATTCAGAAGAAACATGAATAAACATACCAAGTTTGATGGTTGGTGTCTTTAACGTGACAAAATCTAGAATCATCTAGCTGATGGCCTCTGATAGTGCCAGTGGGGGTTACCTTGGTTACCCTGATAGAGATGAGATGGCACCATTCTCTAGGCAGGACATTCTGGACTGTATCAGTGTAGAGAAAGAGAGCTGAGCACTAACATGCAGGCATGCATTCATTGTTCTCTGTCCATGATATGGGTGTGATGAGACCAGCTCCCTCAAGCTCCTGCCGATGATAGACTCTAAATTGTGACTTGAGCTAAAATAAACTCCTTACCCTAAAGTTGCTTTAGTCAGAATACCTTGAGTCAGAGTACGAGTACATTCAAGTGATCATATCTTGTCTGATAAAGAGGGATGGGATGGAGACCACAGAGAATAAAGGCTTAAGGATCTTGAGGTTTCCTGGCATGGGGCCCAGGGATACCCAGGCTAGAATTAGGAAGTGCTCAGCTCAGCCTCAGAAAGAGGAAGAAAGAAAGAAGGAAAAAAGGAAGAAAGGGAGGGAGAGATGGAAGTGAGTTATAAAAGTCTCAAGTGACTCTTTAGAACTGGACAGCTTGCTTTGAATCTAGACTTTGCTGTGCACAGACTGGATCATGTTGAATATGTTCATTAATGTCTCTGTCTCTCAATTTTCTGGTCTACAGGAGAGTAGAAAAACTTCCAACTTCATGGGCTAAACAAAACACATAGAGCAGTGATGTCACTGTCAGGTTGAGCTGCCAAAACCAATACCACTGGCTGACGTAACCAACAAACATCAGCTTCCTTTACGCAGAATCTTGGAATTCTAAGATCAAGGCACCAGCCTACCTAGTGTCTGGCTGGCAGATGTCTGTCTTCTCCCCATGTTCCTACATGGCTGAGAAAGGAAGCAAGCTTCAGAGGGGGGCTTTCTCATGGCACCAATTTCATTCTTGGGGGCTTCCCATGACTTAGTCACCCCCGCAGAGGTCCCATCTCCTATATCCATCATACTGGGATTAGAATTTCAGTATGCAAATGTAGAGATACCAGCCCATAACAAATGCCTGGGGCTTAGGAGGCTCTCTGTGGCTGTGGATAATTGATCCAATTGCGCAGGGCTAAGGCTCATCTAGCTGGCAGAGGAACAATGGAGGTCCTGCACACAGCAAGTGCCAGGCTCAGAGGCAAGGAGACTGTAGGGTTTCCAGGAACCATGAAGAAGCCTGGAGAGAGGAATAATGACATGTAGTAATTTTTAAATGATCATGACTCTGTGTGTTATTTATTATTGTCCCAGTATTATGAACCAGTTGGTGCTATCAGCAGCAGTGAGACAAATCTGAACACTCCTGCCCTATGGTCAAGTTCCTGGCAGATATATAAGACTTAAGATCTGGGAGATTTGTGAAACTGCATTATTCTTAAAATAATTCCAATATTATTTGTACATTTTACTTTTTGTTGTTAGTCTTATAAGAAATGTCAGGTTAAGTAGTAAGGAGCTGTAATGTATAGACAACTACTGTTCAACATACACACAATTGGAGCATGTGTGAACATTTAATATTCTTGTAGCCCTGTTTTAAAAAGAAAGTTAGTTTATTGATACATTTTATTTAGAGCAATAAACTTCAACAGATAGCCTATTCATAGGCTACTGGTAAGAAATTTTGTTTCTTTATATTCATATTGATTTTACAAAATTCTGGACCATCTCCATTTAAGCTAGCTACATTGAAAATAGCATATGGACTGTGTTGGTAAATTTCTCACCACACTGACAAACACCCAGCAGCACAAACTGAAAGGAAGAATTTAGCTTCACTCACAATTCAGAGGCTTCAGTCCATGAATATTGTCTGGGTCTTGGTGAGGTAGAACTTCCTGGCACACGAATCTGGGTAGAGAAATTTACCCAGCATGTGTCAGCCAGGAAGTAGGGTCACAGTTGGAAAGGGGCTAGGATAAGATACAGCCTTGGACAGGCCTCTGTGACCCAGTCCTTTCAACCAGTCTCTAACTCTCATAGCACTACTATCTTGCAATGGTCATTTCAAACTTTGAATCCATTGCTTCCCCAAAACTCCACCTCTGAATTCTTGTTTGATCAAGGATCAAACCTTCACATCCTGAGTCATTTAGTGGAAAATTCATATGAAACTGTGGTGGTTTGAATGAGAATGGCCCTAATAGGCTCATAAAATTGAATATTTGGTCACTAGGGAGTGGAACTATTTGAAAGAATTAGGAGATGTGGCCTTGTTGGAGGAGATGTGTCCCTGGGGGTGGGTTTTGAGGTTTCAAAAAGACCATTCCAAGCCCAGAGTCGTCTTGTTCCTGTTGCCCATCCATCCGGATGTAGAACTCTCAGCTACTTCTCCAGAACCATGTCTGTCCGTGAGCTGTCATGCTCCCCACCATGATGACAACAGACTAAACCTCTGACAGTGTAAGCAGGTCCAAATGAAATGCTTGCCTGTATAAGAGTTGTGGTGGTCATGGTGTCTCTTCACAGCATTAGAATACTGACTAAGACACAAAACATGACAAATAAGAACACTAGTAGCTACTGTTCCAGACACTGTAGCTACACACTATTGAAGGATTGGAAAATACTGGTGATATTTAACAATGTGGCATATGAATTTCCTAGCACATAGCAGCAGACAAGCTTTCTATTTTCTAGAACACTGTGCACATAGGCTTTGTATAGAGTACGTAATGAGTACAAACTTCTCACTTTCTGTTTTATTTACAAAGAGGAGCCAGGAATCTCAGCAGGAAAGAACCATATCCATCTCTAGTGGATGAAATCAATAATCATTTTGATCCCATCCCAGTTCCCAGAAAACTTAGTCTTAACTGTGTTAAATTTAACTACTTGAGTACTAGTGGGAAGAGGGTGGAGAACTCTCTAACAAAGTTTGTCCCACTAACAAAGGTTGAATACCAGGAAATAAAATCAAGTATCAATCCAATGGCCATGATTTTGATCTTGTTGTATGGCAACAAAGCACCAAATGGAGACAAAGCATCAGGTAGTCTTCATGCTCACCTCCCTCTTTGAACATCACAGCTGATTCATGGAATCCATTACATCACGGGTACATGGTTCACAGCTGAATTCTAAATGCCTTTGTTTTAAGTTGAAGGTGAGACTTAGCAAAATACTGTTATAAAAACGTATTCCAAAATAAAGATCTTTCAAATAATAAGTGAGCTTAGCCAAGTGTGGTGGTGTACACCAATAATCCCAGCACTTAATAGACTAAGACAGGAATATTTAAAGTTTGGGATCAGAAGAACACCAGGGCTAGTTTTATCCAGTTGTGAAACCTATGAGCTACAACAATGACTGGCCTGGAGATATGCCCCTGAGTTCAATAGTGACTGAACTGTTATGGCCATAAGCAACTGCTGTTTGAATGGATTTAAGACCCTCTTCACATAAGGAATCTCAAGCTTGATATTGTAATTGGGCCAAGAATCCATGGCCAGGGAGCTCATAACTCCCAAGTATAAGCCTACTACATTTTTATTTATGCTGAATGGAGATAGTGCCAAATTGCCTTCTCAATACACATTTCTATTCTCAAAGATTAATACGTCTCTCAGTCATCAGAGAATATCTTCTGCAGTGGATGGTGACTAATACAGAGACTCATAGCAGGTCAAAGTGCACAGCTCTAATGGAACATATACAATATACCCCTCCCACAGGCTCAGGGAACATTGCATAACATAGAGCAGAAAGACCGCAAAACCAGAAATTAGAGAATGCTGAAGTGAAACAGTGTTCTCTGGACATGACAGGACGACTGTTGTGGGGAAATTCTGATGATAAGGTAGAAGTCTGATGTTACTAGAAAGCCTCTGAGCTTGGTGCAAAAATGATGGACTCCCTTTTTTTCAGCAGAACCCCCATTTTCCATCTGAAACTTCAGATCCTCTAAAGGAGCATCACATGATGCAACCCTCCCTAATAAGAACCTACCCATCAAACACCTGGAGATTTGTGAAAGTACTTCCCCAAACTAATGAAGTCTGTTGGTGCCTTGGCTTTCAGCCAATGACATTTGTCTATGCCTCTAACCTACCTGGAATTCTTCCCCCACCCCCACTGCCAATGGGATAATTAGGTACCACTGCCAATGGGATAATTAGGTACTACATTTCCTCTCTTCTGATAGGACCATAGCCAGCAAATCAGACACATTCACTTCCAAAACCCCTCCCCACTGCCCAAAGGTTTATGATGCTCCTGATTCACAAAATAAACTCTATTTCTCCATGCCTCCACCATGACTTCTTGAGACTCGGCTGTTTATTTTGGGCTTGGTAAGGAAGTAGTCTTCCTTCCATAAATAATTTATCTCCACTGCTGCCTGACTGGACAGACATGCATGGGGCCCAGACTCTTGCTTTGCTGCTGTTGGCTGCCTAGCCAGGCTCATGGCTTGATCACTACCACTGGTCACCCCAGTGGCTGCCTCTAATGCCTGTGGAGAGGTGCTGAACTTCTACCCCCTTTCCCACACCACACACCTGACCTGGCACTAGCAATTCAGCTAAAAAGAACTGCTAACCTTTTGCCACATGTATGAGAGAGTTAGGACTAATTTAACTCTCCTGCTTGTGTAGCTAAGAAAGCTGTAATACTTGGCAATGAAAATAAACTTTTCTCCTGCCTCCCTGGCCTAGCCACGACCTTCTGGTGGAGACCATGCATTTCCAGCCCGATACAGGACCAGACTTGGAATTCCCTGCAGGAAGTCACAGAATGGCAGGTTGTATTCATGAACTTGCAGCAGCTGTGGCTGCCTGCACAAGACCTACATGAGAGCAACCCAATCAACAGTCCAGCATGGACTAGGGAGGCGCTCACAAGACCTCATCCCTAGATAAGGAGTTATTGACAGTTGCTGCTAGGGAAGGGAGAATCAGTTTACTCTGGGGGTGTGGTCCCCCACAGGTTATCTTGCTGCAATTGATGGCCCACACCCATGTGAATATGGGAAGCACTAATTGAATCCAGTGGATTATTTGTGTATTTACTTATCTATATTTTTATATATATGTGTGTTCTACTGGTGTGTATGTCTGTGTACCATATGACCCAAAAGAGGTCAAAAAAGAGCTTTGGATCCTCTTGGAGTTATAGGTGGCTTTGAGTTGCTATGTGGGTGCTGGGAACCAAATCTGGGTCCTCTGCCAGAACAGCAAAGCTCTTAACTACTGAGTCATCTCGCTGGCCCCTCAGTCGGATTACTAAAAAAAAAAAAAAAAAAAGACATTAATTGAATAGAGGTTGTGAGGGGTCTGAGAAGAGATGGAGTGGAGGAGTGGAGGGGTGAATATGGTTGAAATATTTAGTATTCATGTATGACATTTTCAAAGAATACATTAAAGCACTAAATTAAAATCACTTGGCCATGCTTCTGTGGGTCTATGCAATCTCAAATGACATATTTCTTTTTTTTTTATTTTTTATTTCTTCAAGTTACATCTCAATCGCAGTCCCCTCCCTATGCCCCCTCCAGTCCCACCCTCCCACCCTCAACCCCCCATCCTCTTCCCTTTTTTTTCTTTTAAGTTTAAGGTATATCTTATTTCCCCCTACAGTTTCCCCTTTCAGTCCAACAAATGACTCTTTCTCTTATAATAATAAATACAATACAGTACAACAGAGGTAATTAGGCCACAGTTATGAGGGTTATATGGCTTAACGTACATTCCCAATGACCAGTCCATATGTATTTGGTACCTGACTTTAACATTCTACTATCTAAACATCTCCATGAGTTTAAAGTTCTATATCTGACTCAACATTCATACTAACTTGCAACAAAATTTTAAAAGTATCTTCTTAGATGTATAACACTCTCTTGACTCATAAACAACTCAAAATTTAATTATGAGACTCTAGCTATCTGTTCTTCAACCACCTCAGAGACCTGAGAGGGATAAATATATCTGATTTTATAGGAAGTACAGGGCCTGCAGCTTCCCAAACCAAGAAATGACACACCAGTGGCTGCCTGGACAGTTCCCATTTTCTCTCCGTACATTACAGCATCGATCTTCAGTCATTTGGCCCCATTTCTCTGACAGACATTGATTGTAGAGCAGGGGTTATGAAGGACTTACCTACCCTGTCTTGGCAGAGCTAGGCTGTCGACTTACCTGCTTCCAGGTTTTGTCCTTTTTGGACAGCATTCTGTCTACATTTGGAGCAAGGGGCTTTTCCTACCAAGAGATAGGCTTGCGACTAATTCAATCATCTCCCACTGGAGATTCTTCGATGCTCATCTTCTACTTGGAGGAGAATAGGGGGTGCTGTCAGGAGTTGATATGTCTTGATATAAAAAAAATCTAAAGTTACGAAAACATCTTTGAATGCCATATTCTGCAGATCTCTTGAGGTTTTTGAAGGGCCCTATCTATCTCTTATATTAGGGTAAGCAGATGTTGCTTGTCTCTTAGCAGGTTTATTTCTGATTAGCTTAGCAAGTAACTATAATAGGCTGTCATAGTACCTAACAAAATGACCGGCTTGCATAACCATTAGTTTGCATTTCTTAATTATCCTAAATAGTTTATGACAGTTAGTAGTAAAAGGCCGAAACATCACATTTCATTTTTTTTCTTTACCTCCTAACCCTTCCATCCCATTTCTCTGGGGTGGGGTGTCCTTATATCACAGTCCCTCATCTCAGTTGAGAGGTCGTATGAGGGCCAAGAGCCTCTTCATTCATTGGGGATCTACGAAGCAGTACCATCAGTGAAAAGTGTCTCGTTGCTATGGGTACCATTCTTATTCAAACCACCACACCCACCACAAGATGTGTGACCCCTCATGAAAGCATTGGAACTCCTTGCACAGCTTGAAGGCAGTTCTAGCGAACACTCTTCTCTCATCACACCCATTAGACTACTTTGGACAGGGGGTCTCTTGTAAACTTTCCCAGTCTTTCTCTTCCCTGTAGAAGGGATGTTTCAATCTTGAAGAAGCAGGTACGCAACAGCAAGGACTCAGCATGCTGAAAGGACCAAGAACTGGTTCATCTTGAGAGTAAGCGATTCTTTGAGAGGTCTCCTACAGAACAAGCTAGATAAAAAGAGACAAGAAGTAGATAGGAAGGCCCAGCATGTGACTGTATTTAGGAATAAAATGGATGATGCATCAATGTCTTAAGAACATAAGCATGGAGTTTATTTCATTCATGATATCCCTGCCAAATGAACATTTATAACAAAGCAAAAAAATGTTAGGATCATGTTTTTGAAGAATAGTTAATATACTAGAAACTTTTTTTTTTCTTCTGATTTTTTGAGACAGGATTTCTCTGTGTAACAAGCCCTGACTGTCCTGGAGTTGCTTTGTAGACTAGACTGGCCTTGAACTCACAGAGATCTGCCTGCCTCTAAAAGGTGTGTGGCACTGCTGCCGGGCTAGAAGCTCTCAGTTTACAACATCTTATCTAATGTGACACCATTATTATAACAAGTGTATTTAATTATAGAAAATCGTGAGCAATACATGAAATGTTTATAATTATCTGGGGCTGCTGGTACTATGGATAGACTTTTATTTTTCCTTCGTATTTTAAGTAATTGTTGCAATGGCCATACATCAAGAAGGAAGATTAAAATCAGAAGACAGTAATTCTCCCTCTACTTCCTTGGCTTTATTCAAGTGTCTGACAATAACATTCACTTTGTCCTCTTGAGTTGAAATTTTAAAAAGTCAGGATTTTGGCATTTCCTAAGCTTTGTAAGGAAGCAGAAAAGCTGCAGTGGTTTTTACCATTTGGTAAATTACATTAATGTGATGACAGCCATAATTGCAGCCTTTGAAAGCTATTTATTTAATAGAATCATCACTATTGCAGTTTTATGAAATCACAAATGAAGGTTGGGGGACAACTTCGCATATGTGTCTTCACAGTCACTCTGGGCTTTGTTTTAGCTAAGCACATGAGCCCCATGTTGGGGGAGGGCCAACCCAGAAGCCATTAGATGAGTCATCCTATTCATCCGTCTGGGTCCCCTGAATGGGTTCTGCTTGCTGATAGCAGTCAACGTTATAAATGATTTCAAGTCTCTATCAGGAACATTGAAAAGGAGATCACAAATATTGGCTTCTAAGCACCTCTCATGACTTATTCCTCTTTTCCTGGTCCTCAGAAGGTTCCTACCTTCCCCTGGGTCATAACATTTTTCACTTCTAAGTCATGGACATTTTTCTATATTCTTGTATTGACAAATTTGTAATCTTCTCCCAGTGTGGTACAGACCCAGTACATGGGCTGTGTAAAAGACATGCTCATCTGTTTGGTCTCTGCTGGTGGTCCTAATTCGAGTTGCCTTCTCTCACCTTTACTATGCCAGAACATTCCAGACTTATGTCCATGAATTGAATATTTTCTCATCCACCTTCCATACTCATGCACTGGAGTTGTTCCCAGAAAATAAACCTTCTCGTGTCCTCCTGGACTGTGTTCTTATTGAATGCTTTCCTCTGGTTATGAGGAAGGTGGTAATATCTTACCAACCTCCAATAGGCAAAAAAGGTCAAAGAAGAGAAAAGATGACCTCATTCACCAAGTGAACCTGGCTTTTCACACACTCCCCTCCTTGGGGGTAATGAGACATTGTAGGATCTGCACTTCAAAACCATTGCATGCAGTTCTAAGCGTCACTTTCTCTGGGATGGCTCTGTCCAGGAACTCAGTTGCTGCACTCCACGTAAGAACAGTGAATGTATTAAGAGCACCAGAGGCTGCAGGGTCAGCAATCAGCAGCCATTGTAAGCGGAGGCAGCTGAGCTCTCTGGTGGATGATAGAGAAGGGTGGAGGGGAGCTAGCTCATGCTCTAATTTATGCTTCCCAAGCTTCCCTCTGTATCAGAATCAGCTGGGATAATTGAGATGACCTTAGGCCTGTCCAATCCTATGGACTTCAAATCTCTAAGTCAGAATTAGATGTCCATATCCTCTTTAACGCCCAAGTTAGTGGCAATGTGCTGCTGGCTGGAAATGTACTGTTTCACACACACACACACACACACACACACACACACACACACACACACACACAC
>CAJQZJ010033130.1:1628369-1644989 GCA_907164525.1 Lophiomys imhausi
CACACACACACACACACACACACACACACACACACACACACACACATGGGTAACACCAAATACACTTAGCAGGTTGTATTTGTAAATGTGTGTGCCAAAAACAATTAAAGAAAAAAATCTTGATTTGACAGAAACATAGGAGGAGTTGGAGGGGAAGAGACAGGTGGAAATGATGTAGCATTCATGCATGAACTTTCAAAGAAACCAAACAAACAACTGAAATTAAGAAAAAAATTATTGAGAGGAAAAAAGTCTTCCACCACAATAATTTAGTGTTGATCAGGTTGGTGTGAAATGTGTGTGCTTTGCACAATCAACTAACTTTGACATTAAGAAACAGGAACTAGAGGCTGGTGAAGCTTTTTAATTATCCAATGTATCCATTCTGCTTTATTTTACTGGACTTAATTTATTGTGCTTAATACTTCTACATCCCTTCCACCCCTCGTTCCCTTCAACCCCCCAACCCTAGGTGGGAAGTAAAGAAGGTTAGAGGGAGAAGGGACGTCGGTCTCTTTGAGCTACTTCCTACTGATTAGGGTCGTTGGATTCTTTGAGGGTAATACCAGTCTCAGTTGAAGTCCAGCAAACCAGGGAACCAGACCAGCAAACCAGGAGACAGCAGCAGGAAGAACAAGCAGCTGTTTGGGGGAGCATTAGCAAGTTGCTCAGCTGGTTAAGCCACACCCCTGCTAGCTTACGAGACCATTAATACTTTACACCTGTGTCTTAAGAGCCCACTTGGGATTAAACAAAAACATTCTCACAACTGGTTTTAATAAACTCTTACCACAGGCTGGTATTTACAGTGATCAAATTGACTACTTAATCTATTTTGTTTTTTATTAATTTATTTTTTCAAGTTGCATCTCGATCAAAGTCCCTTCCCTCTTCCCCATCTTCACCTTCTCCTTCTCTTTAGATGAACCCCCACATATCAATCACCATCAGTTTATCGATCACATGAGGGCTAAGAGCTTCCTCTTGTACTGGAGCCTGATATGTCAGCCCAGCTAGGGTAAGGTGTTACACTAACAAGTAACAGGGTCCATGACTTGCTGCTGGGTGTTTTTCATAGGATAGTTATGCCAGGTTCCTGTCTGTTTGGGTCTGTGGGTTGTAGGATGTTGTCCTGTGCTATATGGTTAATATCCACTTATAAGTGAGTACATACCATCTGTATCTTTTTGTGTCTGGGTTAGCTCTCTCAGGATGAGGTTTTCAAGTTCCATCCATTTGGTTGCAAATTGCATGCTTGATTCTGATAGCTGAGTATTATAACATTATGTAAATGTGTAAGTGTACTGCAGTTGTTGTTGTTTTTAATCTATTCTTTGGTTGAAGGACGTCTGGGTTATTTCCAGTTTCTAGCTATTATGAATAAAACTGCTATGAACATAGTTAAGGTGATATCCTTGTGGTTTGATGAAGACTCTTTTGGATATATGCCCAGGAGCTGTATGGCTGGGTCTTGAGGTTGAACTATTCCCAATTTTCTGAGAAAGCAACAGATTGATTTCTAAAGTGGTTGTAGAAGTTTGCACTCCACCAGCAAGGGAGGAGTGTTCCTCTTTCTCCACATCCTCGCCAGCATGTGGTATCACTTGAGTTTTTGATCTTATCCATTCTGGTCAGTGTGAGATGGAATCTCAGAGTCATCTTGAGTTGCATTTCTCTGATGACTAAGGATGTTGAGCATTTCTTCAAGTGTGGCCATAAATCTTAAATGCTATTTGAAAGATGACTGGAAAGGCAATGGATGGATTAACTTCTGCTGAGAAGGCTGACCTAGGCGTCATGTTTCAAAGACTCAATTAGGAAGTTGTTTCTTGTGAGTTGTGTATTTTGCATTACTTCTTCCACAAATAGAAAATCTTGAGATAATCCACCACCAAAGTATTCAAAGTGCTTATGTAGCATCATAGACTTCAAGACCTCTGAGTTATACTCCAAATCAGTATTTCTAAATCATTTTTTCACTATTGTTCACTCAAGGAAAATTTTAAACAATTTTTAAACAATCATTCCATTTTTATGAAATTTAAAATCATAGTTTCCCTACATGCCTTTTAATATATGGATGTACTAGTAATGTTGATACATCAAATATTACAGTAAAAGATAACATTTTTTCACCTTTCTTGGATTAATGTGAGCCCTGCTGAGAATTCCTGCTCTAAATCTTAAGTGGTTTATTCAATAATTTATCAAATATTAAAATATGCTCTTTATAACCATTTATGCACATTATTTTGTTTAATAACTAAGAAACAAAAATCAGAATTTTGAAGAAGTTCTTGGGAGGTGAAAATAAGACAATTGAAAGTTCAAGGCCAGCCTAGGCTTACATAGTGAGTTCAAAGACAGCCTAGGACACAGGTCATTTTGTCTCAAATTGTTCATGAAATGTCTCCAGTAGAACCCAAAACATAAAATATTTAGAGACAAACTTGATAGATGTTAAAATGTACACCTCCAAAACCATAATGCATTGATTAAAGAAATTAGAAATTCAATTTAGCTCTGTTCCCCATTTTTTGATTGGATTATTTGGTTTCTTGGCATTTAATTTCTTGAGTTCTTTGTAAATTATGGATATAATATCCATATCCCTCTGTCAGATGTGGGGTTGTTGAAAAATTTTCCCAATCTGTAGGCTGCCGTTTTGTTTGAATGACAGTGTGTATTGCCTTACAGAAGCTTTTCAGTCTCATGAGGTCCCATTTATTGATTGTTGGTCTTAGGTCCTGAGCTGTTGGTGTTCTGTTCAGAAAGTTGCCACCTGTGCTGATGAGTTTGAGGGTTTTCCCACTTTCTCTTCTAGTAGATTTAGTGTGACCGGCCTTATGTTAAGGTCTTTGATCCACTTGGACTTAAGTTTTCTACAAGGTGATAAGTATGGGTCTAATTTCATTCTTTTGTATGTGGACAACCAGTTGGACCAGCACCATTTGTTGAAGATGCTGTCCTTTATCCATTGTATGGTTTTGGCTTCTTTGTCAAAAATTAAGTGACCATAGGTGTGTGGGTTCATTTCTGGGTCTTCAATTCAATTCCATTGATCCACTGGTCTGTTTCTATACCAGTACTATGCTGTTTTTATTACTATTGCTCTGTAGTACAGCTTGAAATCTGGGATGGTCATACCTCCAGATGTTTTCTTTTTAATTGTACAGGATTGATTTAGCAATTCTGGGTTTTTTGTTATTCCATATGAAGTTGAGAATTGCTTTTTCCAGGTCAATAAAGAATTGTGTTGGCATTTTGATAGGAATTGCATTGAATCTGTATATTGCTTTTGGTAGGATGGCCATTTTCATTATGTTGATCCTACCTATCCATGAGCATGGGAGATCTTTCCATCTTCTGATGGGCTCTTCAATTTCTTTCTTCAAGGACTTGAAGTTCTTGTCATACAGGCCTTTCACTTGCTTGATTAGAGTTACCCCCAGGTATTTTATATTGTTTGTGGCTATTGTAATTGGTATTGTTTCCCTGATTTCTTTCTCAGCCCATTTATTTGTTGTATAAAGAAGGGCTTCTGTTTTTTTTTTTAAATTAATTTTGTATCCAGCCACCTTGCTAAAGGTGTTTATCAGCTGTAAGAATTCTCTGGTGGAATTTTTGGGGTCACTTATGTATACTATCATGGGGAATAGAACTAAACAGAGAATTCACAAAGGAGGAATTTCTAGTGGCTGAGAGACATTTGAAGAAATGCTCAGCATCCTTAATCATCAGATAAATACAACTCAAGACGACTCTGAGATTCCATCTCACACCTGTCAGAATGGCTAAGATCAAAAGCTCATATGACAGCACATGCTGGCAAGGGTGTGGAGAAAGGGGAACCCTCCTCCATTGCTGGTGGGAGTGCAGACTTGTGCAATCACTAAGGAAGTCAGTTTGGCGATATCTTAGAAAACTTGGAATAGCTCTGCCTTGGGACCCAGCAATACCACTTCTGGGTATAGATCCAAATGATTCCTCACCAAATCACAAGGAAGTTTCCTCATCTATATTCATAGAAGCCTTATTTGTAATAGCTAGAAACTGTAAACAACCCTGATGTCCCTCAACTGAAGAATGGATTAAAAAATTGTGGTACATCTACACAATGGAATACTACTCAGCTATCAGAAACAAGGAAATCATGCAATTTGCAGCCAAGTGGATGGAACTAGAGAATCTCATCCTGAGTGAGCTAACCCAGACCCAGAAGGGGGCACATGGCATCTATTCACTTATAATTGGATTTTAGCCATATAGTACAGGATAACTATACTACAACCAATGCACCAAAGGGAACATGAACACAGACTTTTTTTCCTATTAGTGAGACACTTTTTCCTAGTGGTGCTGCCTTGTATGCCCCCAGTGTGTGAGGAGACTCTTGGCCCTCATATGACTGCTGAACTGGAGTGGGGGACTGTTATGTAGGGACACTCCACTCCAGAGGAGTGGGATGGAAGGGATGGGGGGTAGAGGGTGGGAGGGAGGGACTGGGAGTGGTGGAAAGAGGACACTACAATGGAGATGTAACCTGAAGTAATAAATAAATAAATAAAAGAAATTCAATTTAAATGAAATGACAACATTCTCATGAATGAAAAAACTTCCCTATCATCATGGCATCTGTGTTCCCCCAAACTGATTATTGAGTCAATATGATTCCAACACTCCAACAAGTTTTTTTCTACACATTTTTATATATATGCTAAAATATATGAAAAGGTAAAAAGAATCTAGAATAGACAAGGACATTTTATAAGAGAATGAATCAATGTGGGCCTTCTAGTACTACTTGATTTTAAGATTTACTACGGCGTTTTAGTATTCAAGATAATACAGTGAGTGTGTAAGAAGAGACCCATGGCTCACATGGTCAACTGCTTTCTGGATAGAGCTTCCAAGGTACTTCAGCAATGTCAGGACATGGTTATTTGTTTGTTTTTCAAGAAATAGTCCTGGATTTAAATGGCCATTCATATGAAAAAAATGAGTTTCAACACGTGTCTCATACTATATTAAAAAAAATCAACTCTAAGTCGGTTATATAACCATTTATAAAATCTATATACTGATCATATGAGCTTAGAGAATATATTTAAGTTAAAAAACTAAATGATTTCAGGAGACTTTAAAAACAAAATTTAAGATCATGAAAGAAAAGTTTCAGGTTGGTGAAGGCTGGGTTTTGTTGTTGTAGTCCTTTAAGTTACCTGGAGAGCACCTGGGTCCTTTTGAGTCTTGCTTTTCAGGTTTATAAGGGCAGACCAAGAACAGCCTTTGCATTAAGGCTAACATTGCATCTGTTATGCCCCAGCCCTTTAAGGACTGTCCAATGCCCTATGTGTAATGAGCTCTTTTACACCTAATGGAATTGTATTCTCTTCTAGCCTCTGTGTGAGCTGTAGTAGTCACTATACTATAGACTCTCAGTGTTTCGCTGTGAAGCCTCCTCTCACACATGCTTAAGTCATTTCTCAGTAGAAGATTCCAAAGGATTCCTCAGGTTTGCCGAAGTCTCTCTCTGTGTAGCTTCCATAAACATGCCAATTCTGGGTGCTTCAACGTTGCAACAAAGGGTATGTCTCCCTTGCCAACACCCCAAAACAGACAGAAAGTAAGGCTGGCTCACCCACCACTCCCACATCCAGAGCCAGCTGTACTGTGCTGCCTAGGCAAGGTTCAGGGCCTGCTCTTCCGAGTGCTGCAGCATGTGAGGGGTAGGGACAGCTCTCCTGTTCTTGTGACCACCATCAGGGCCAGATCTCCTGTCTGCCACTGGTGGTGAGGGCAGAAGAGAGAGGAGGGCTCTCTCCTTTGGCAACACCAACACAAAGCAGACAAAAGGCAGGGCTGGCACACCCACAACCCCCTCATCCTGGGCCAGATAGGGCTCTCCTGGTCTCTGGGCTGCTTTCTGTCCTGGGATCCCTTCTGGTGCTTGAGTGGTGCTGGACTTGTAGTGGACACAGGCTAGCTTTCTTTTTGGGCCCCATGGGGCTGAAGTGGTGTTAGTATCCAGCTTGCTTCCCCTTCACCCCGGGAATGTTAGGTTACTATTCATTCAGATGTTCATAGGTTAGAATACTGAATGTAGACATAGCCTCTCTCCTCTCTGCCACCTACTGATGTCCATGTGACACAGCAGCCATAGTTGCAACACCTTTAGGAGCAGAGTTTCTTTTACAAGAAACTGAAAAACCAATTCTCAGAGAATCTGTTCACTGTTTCTGGTACCAGTAACGCCTGAACATTTTCTTCTAGAGGATATGTTAGAATATCTTATTTTTATTTTATTTTTTTTATTTTTATTTTTTTTGGTTTTTCGAGACAGGGTTTCTCTGTGTAGCCCTGGCTGTCCTGGACTCAATTTGTAGACCAGGCTGGCCTCGAACTCGCAAAGATCCGCCTGCCTCTGCCTCCCAAGTGCTGGGATTAAAGGCGTGCGCCACCACTGCCCGGCCTTATTTTTATTTTTAATCTGGATTTTGTAAAAAAAACTTGTAATATTGACTAGCTTTTGTGGACATATTAGATACGTATGTCTTTCCTCATAAAATGTCTAGATCATTTGCTCATTTAAAAATTGTGTTGTTTATAGACACAACACTTGTGTTGTTGTAAATTTGTTGATTTTTAGAAATTGTTTACATATGTTACATTGTAAAATATGTTAGGCATCTATATGTTTTCTGTGGGAAGTTTTTTCCAAAAAGAAATCTAATCTGCAGTGTTTTCAAAAGCAGCCAGATATCCCATTTTTCAATCCCCAGAACTTCGTTTGGTTCATCTAAGATCATTATTCTCCCCTTGCACTCTAAGTGTCATTGCCTTGCTAATTGGAAATATGTGTGTGTTTGTATCACCGCTTTCCTCTGATTATTTGTACAGTGCATGTAGACAGTTGATTGTGTTTCTTTGAGGTGTTTGCACTCCCTAATGCGTCATTATTTTTTGAGTCTATATTTCCTTGATTCTTTCAAACATGATAATCGTCCTCTTATAAATAATAGGAAAATATTAAAAAACTGATTTTAGACATTGGACAGTAGGTAACCCAAGACTATGACCCTAGAGAGACAATACATTTTGAGCTCTATACTTTTTCTTGCTACCTTCTTTGAGGCAATGTCTAGGTAACAATGCAGGAAGAGGAATAAGCCAAGCTTAGCCATCCCCTGGCATACACACACACACACACACACACACACACACACACACACACACGCTCACAAAGAGCAGAGCTGGTTCAACCCCTTACTTGCTATACCACTCAGAAACGCAGGCCCTGCAATTGGTAATTGCAGGTCTAGAGCCAGGGCTTTGAGTTGGCCCGCCCCAATATACACCCCATGGATGAACTGTGGGAGTACATGAAGAGGCCAGTTCCACAACCCAAAACTACAGGATCTCTGTTACACCAGACAATAATAGCATATCTGAGACTCCTCAGTGAGGTTCCAGTACTGACAAAGTAGCAGAAGCCAGAGGTCTCATACCAGACCAAGGAGTCATTATAAAAACATTTGCAAGTAAAAAAGTGTGGACAAAAGGGAATATTGTAGGACACACTGAGACATACAAAAGCTTCTACAATGAGATTATTTTTATGTGGATGGGGGGAGATTGAAAGAGTGGAGGGTGGGTCTGAGGGGAAGTGGGAGATGAGGGAACAGGGTGCATGATGTGAAATTCACAAAATAGAAAAACAATTTTTTTAAAAAAGTAGAAACACACCCTGCTAATGAGCCAGCAATCCCACGTCTGTGTATTTTCTGAAAAGGTAGTGAAAAGCCATGTCCCCATGAAGACACAATGTTTGTGATAGCCAAGCAGTGGCGGGAGCCCACCGCTTCACCAGTTGATTGAAGTATGTTCATTCAGTACAACAGAGCTGCTGTGAAATAAGGAGAGTGATTGCACACAACATCTGCACCTGCAATGAGAGGAGACCAAAGGGAGCTGGGCATGAAAGAAGAAGGGAGGAGGGGAGGATGGAGCAAGGGCAAGGAGCTGAGGAGGAAGGAAAGACAATAAGAGGAGGAAGGAGGATGGAGGAGAGGGAGAGGGTGAGAAGAGGGGAGTAGAGAGAATTGACTGACTATCCCACCCTCTTATGTAGTGTATTGCTTCACTCTGCTTTTCCTGTCCCCATAAGTACTCTTAAGCTCTTGGAAGAGAAGGGCTTGCATTTAATAAATCTTGCATCTGCTAGTGGGCAGACTCACTGGCTAGCTAGTTGGTTCACGGGCATTGAGATGTTACGTTAGGTGCCAGGTGTGGCTTGTGCAGCACCATGACCCTTTACTGTGATGCTGGGGGAGAAAAGGACTAGAAAAGTTTATTGGAAACACTTTAATGGCTGGGTAGGGCCTTTGTGACTTCAACCAGCGGTATGGTGCCCCGCACCTGGCAGGTGGCCTTTAACGACTAGGGCCTCCAAGAGGTCTCTGCTGACCTCATCGAGTCACTGTGCTGGTTTTAAGCATGAAGTGTGTCTGTAACTACCTTGGGACTCAGGATGCAGAGCTGCTACTACCTGACTCTCACCTTTGAGGGCACCCTATGCTGGGGACATAACAGCTGTTCCTAGCACCTCTGTATTCTGGACATTGTATCACTGTGGACACTGCATTATTCTGGACAATGAATTAGTTCTCCTCACCTACTGTTCTGTTCATTCCCAAAATCCTTTAGGGAGCCCCTTCCTGCTGTGGGCTCAGCCCTGGGGCATGGAGCAGTTGAGGTATTATCCTTCCATTAAGGTTCTCAAATCCAGAGTAGAAGAGAGAGCCAGACAGAATTCTGAGCTGAGGCAGCAAAAGGTAAACAAGCTGTGAGGGCCCAGAATCCAGCATGGGGGTCAATTTGTGTTCAGGGAGGACTTTCCAGCATCACTATTGTGCTTCTAAGGTTGGCTGGACTTTATTATAAGATGCCCAAGGCCACAGGGGTGAGGGCCATCAAGGGCAAGGCATAATTCTGGAAGCCCAGCCACTAGCTATCTGCTATGTATGACTGTCACCGTCTTTAATGATAAGGGTTTCAGATAGCTAAGCACAGCCGAGCTAAAATGAGCCACAGGACCAAAGACCTGAGTTCAAAATCCAGGTCTACTTGTTCAGAGTTCAGTGAGACCTGACAAATTATTCAGCCCCTCTCAAAAAAAAAAAAAAAACCCAAAAACAGGTTTTTTTTTTTCTCAAAATGGTTGGTAACCTTTCCCCAGAGAGGGTGATACAGAGCAGTGTTTTCCAGGCCTGAGCCTGGGATGTGTGAGAAACACTATCCTGCCTTTCCTCTTCCCCAGTGGGTGAAGCAGACATCTTCTAACTGCCTTACAGGGCCACCCACAGCAGCTGACTTGCCTGCAGGCAATCGCTTGGGACTTGCAGGCAACTCAGCTTCTGTGACTTCCTGAAGATAGCATTAAGCATCTGTGGAGGCTTTATTTATGAATCCAACTCCTCTTTTTATTACACCCTCAAATTACATTCTTATCACCATCCTGGAGAGCTAAATCTATTCCCCAAAATAATCAAAGATTATCAGAAATTAAAAAAGGATAAGTCTTATCACTTGCTGAGAGGAAATCTCATATTTGTTTTACAATTACCTGGACCAAGGCAATGAGGTATGGGAGAGCTTGTGTGCCTCTGAGAAGTCAACCTCAGCCATCTGCTACCCTGACACTTATTTATGCCTCTCCCACCTTAACATAGCTCAGCCAAATGCTCTCTCTAAAACACCAGTTCTAGGATTTCAAAGTATGAAATCACTTGAGGTATTCCAGCTTAAGTTTATTCATTGAAAATCAGTCTATCAGAAGTCAGGTCACTGGAGGATCTATTTCTGTAATGACTGATTCAGCAAATTATAAATTTTGAACGTATAAAACCCACATTACTGTGAATTTCTTATGAGGCTTCCAGTCACAGCTCATCAAAGATGCATGACAGGGCCTAAGACAGGTCTGGGAGCCACAATTGTAGGAATGAGGGAATCTGCATTCTCCTTGAGTTGTAGTTTCCCCTTGTATCTATAGACCTAAATATCCCCAAACTTAAGGGCTTAACATAAGGATATACATTTATTATCTCAAAGGGTATCTGTGGGTCAGAAGTAGCTTAGCTAGTGGTTCTGGCTCAGCTTCCCCTGTAGGATTTACCTGTATGATGCTGTGTGTTTGAGAGTTGAACTGTGTCCCCAATGGCATGCCCCTATGGCTGGAAGCAAGAAGCTATGGTTCTTGTATATACAAGTGCCTTTCTTGAGGGATACTTGAACTTCCCCACAAGGTATCCCACTGTCCTAGAGCAAGTGACCCAAATGAGTACAAAGGGGAATCAAACAGTACTGTTTCCTTGGCTATAGGTATCCTTGCTCAGTGTGGTAGAAGATCGTGCAAGAAAGTGGGCACCCAAGAGTGGGGGTCCTCAGAATCTGACTACTAAACTTTCCCTCCTTTCTTTCCCAATTCCCCTACTCTTACCTCTTGCTCTGCCCTCTCTGTCCTTCAGTGACAGCTTCGCTCTCTATGTGCCTGTCCCCTTTCCTCTAGGCTTCTCTGGGCCCCACCTTCAACCCTAACATCTTCCTTCTCTGTGACCCAAGCTGGGTGCTGTGTTGGGCTCATTCCCCAGGTGCTGACCCCTGCACTGCCCCTACTGCCTCTGGGGGCTTCTTCTTTTCCTCTCCTTTCGCCTTCAGCCATGGGCACCTGAGGTAACACACTGACATTCTTCACACTGGAGAATAACCACTGGAACCCTAGGGATTGTACAATGTACCTAAGCCATTCTAAAACTACTGCTAGACATTTTATTTAATAAGCCAAAGTAGGGGGCTAGCGAGATGGCTCATCAGTTAAGAACATTGACTGCTTTTTCACAGGTCCGCAGCTTGATTCCCAGCACTCACATGGCAGCCCACAACTGTCAGTAACTCCAGTTCCAGGGTATCCACCACCCTCTTCTGGACCAACACTTCACCGTGGCACCAGCTACCAGACACACCTGTGGCACACAGATGTGCAGGTAGGCAGGCAAAACACCCATACACAGAAAATAATAAAAACAATTAAAATTATTGAAATTTTGGTCCTATGGCTAAGACAGCTAAGATGAATACATTCAGCTAAGATGAATACATTCAGATTCACTGAGTGTGGCCAACGACAACTGTTCCTTAAGACAGACTTTTTGTAGGAAGGGAAATTGGGGCAAAGGTCATTTTAAGAATGTATCCGTCTGCAACCAGCTTTCAGTGAATCCACGGCTTAACACTTACAGCCATGAAATCCCCTAAATTTAGATTCTGAGGCAGGAGCAGGCTGATGGAATGCTGCAGGCTCAGTACCTCAGGCACAGACCTCAGCCAGGTTCTGCTTTTCTGGATAAAGCAACTTTGCATGATGAGTTCCAATTACTCACAGTGTGCAGTTACAGCAGCACCAAGTCAAAGGTGCTGTCATTCTCTCCATACCTGGCAGGAACACCTAGGTGACATGCCCTGCAGGCTGCTCCAAGAGGAGATGAGGTCCAACCTTGTTGTCCCAGACCAAAGCTGGCCCTCTCCCCCCCCCCCCCCCCCCCACTTCTGACTGAGTGGAGAGCTGCTTCCTCCTTGGAGGTCACCTTCAGTCACTGGTCTCAGCTCACTCATAGAAATCTTCCTAAAGTATGGCAGCGTGCCTGCCTCCTGATGGTGGCATCTGGTGGGCATGCCTTTGAGTGCACTCCTGATTGCCTGTTCCTTGATGTGTGTCTTGCTCCTGCGTGTCTCTTGCTGACCAGAGGCTCAGCATAGATGCAGGGCCTTCCATGGGCCACCCAGAGCAGAGGTCCCAGGCAGAGGTCCAGGCTCCATCCACTCTGTGTCTTTTGGGTTTGAGAATGTGAAAGGGCAGATGGGTTTATTAGATTGGGGTCTCTCTGGAGAGAACCGTGAGAAATGTAATGTTTCTAGTAAAAGGTTAAATGAGACAAAGAAAGGTCTGTCTTTAAAGAAATTTGTAAAGACACCATCTCGCAGAAAGACCTCCCTCAAGATCCAAGTACACACTCACGGTTGTACCCATCCTCAAAAATTGTACTTGGCTCATTAATTGTGTTGCCTAAATTAAACTAATCATGCAGGAATATGAGGGCAATCCAGGACCACTTAGAGTGAGGCATAGGACCCCTGAAGTAAGACTACAAATCCAGCGGGATCCCTGCTGGGTGTGCTTGCTCACTTGCTTGCTTACTTAAGAACAGCTCCACATCCTTTTGTAGAAGCAAAATGTTTTGCCCTGATGGAATATTTTAGATTGTGTCAATCATTTTTCTGAGACTCCAGACTCATTGCTCACAAGGAAAACAACGATTTCTATGAAATCTCAAGCCACAAAAGGGGAAGGAGCTTGTCTTCTCCACCTTCACTCTCCTCTTTCTCTTTACCTCACTATAAGGGGAGTTAGATTAATATAAATTAGATTTAGTGAACATCTAGGAGCTTCTGACACAGTCTCTTATTAGGGGGCATGAAGATCAGCTTGACTGTGAACACTTGGCATGGCAGTGTGTGGACTAAAAACAAGGTTTATGGCCTGGCATTTTTTTCAGCTGCTAATAGCCTTATGAAGTGAAGTGGACAGAGCCCAGGTTAGGCTGAAGCCAGGTGAAACAAAGAGAGACCCTATTTAAGGATGAAGTAGGTGGAGCCCGAGAGTTCCCATGCTAGAAACTATGAGATATAAGGCAGCAGTATCATCTGATGGAGAAAATACTGATAGACTGAAAAGCTGTTCTCAAACAGAGCTGAAAAAATATTCTCCCCAAAGCAGAAAGAAGCTGGTGAGCAGAGAAGGCCTCAGCAAAGCAGCAAAAGGTCAAGGACTGAATCCTGTGACATAGCTTTTGCCTAGAGGGGTTCCACCAGTTCAAACAGTGGCCTGAATAGAACTGTGGCCAGCCCCAAAGAATGAGGCAGAGCAGCTGAGTGGCTAATACCAACTGAATAAGTTGGCTTATGGACAGTTGAGGCCTTCCAAGGAGAAGAAAGCCTCAAGCCTCATTTAAGGTGAAGCTGTCATCGCCAATTTACCCTAAAGGACCTATGTCTGAGATGTTCCTGAGGAAAGACTGTTAACAAAGTGCCTTAAAGGATCTACTTCTGAGGTGTTCCTGAGGACTGAGGACCTGCCCCAGAGACTGTAGCCTTTTAAAAGGTTAGGATTAGTTGTTAGATAATAGTTGTTATAGTTATTAATAGGTTTAGTTGTTAGGTAACTGGGTTATAGTCATGCATAGGGCTAATAGTTAGGCAATACATGTTTATTTGTTATAAGTGTCTATAGTTATTAATAAACATATTGGATAATTAAAAGTTTCATCTTCACCTCTCCATCTGTCTCTTCTTTCTCTTTGTACCTTTCCTCCTCTCACTGTCTCTCCCTGTGTCTGCCTCTCTCTATAGCCTAGCTTTTCTTGAGTTTGTCTTGGTTCCTCTGGTCTGTTTGGTCCCTTTAATCTGGGAACTAGACTGACTTTGCCTGGCACCAGAGACTACTATCCCACAGCAACTGAGGCCAACATAAAGCTGTACAGTATGATGTTTCAACATGAGGTTGACCCATCACACCCACCAATAGTATCAGGTGGTATCTTTAGGTTGATGGGCCTAGCATGCTCAGGAGAGGAAGTCTTGGCTTTCTATCAGGGTTGGTGGTTCTGTGGAGCATGACAAGGAGGTATAAATTGTTATGGTTATCAGTAAGTAGGCAACTATCCAGTGGCCACTCTGTTTATTGCATTATATGTGGAAATGCCTAAAGAGCCCCAACAACCACTGCTCTAGTTTGGTTACTATCGTGATCAAGACCAAGACAAAAAGCAACTCGAACAGGAAAGGGTTTATTTCAGCTTGTAGGGTACAGTCCTTTATGGAGGGAGACAAGACAAGGCAGGAACATAGAGGCAGAAGTTGAGGCAGAGACAATAGAGTGAAGGTGCTCACTGGCTTGCTCCCAAGCTCAGTTCAGCTACTTTCTTGTACAACTGCTCTCTGCTTTCATAGAGATAGCTCATTTATTCCTGTAGTGATTCAGGTTTTTTTTTTTTTTTTCTTCTCTTTTTGTTTGTTTTTTTTTTTTGTCTTTTTGGGTTTTTGATGTTGTTGGTAGGAAGAGGAGCTAAACCACTCATTACTCCTATTCTGTGCACTTAAGGAGAGTCCATTAAACTTCCATTTTGGAGTGAAAATCTGTGGGTTAGATGTGACGAGGGTTGACCATATAGCAGAAAGGCCCAGCATAGGGAGAAATGTCAGCAGAGGAGGAAGTG
Source organism: Lophiomys imhausi (assembly GCA_907164525.1). Classification (NCBI taxonomy): domain Eukaryota; kingdom Metazoa; phylum Chordata; class Mammalia; order Rodentia; family Muridae; genus Lophiomys; species Lophiomys imhausi. Next base: position 1,642,703 of record CAJQZJ010033130.1, read on the forward strand.
AATTGAAGGAGAGGAAATAGAATTAGCAGGGTATCACTTAACTGAGTGGCTTGGGATCTAGCCTGGGGCCAAAGCTAGTCCACCCAGAGCCAAATTGCAAAGCTTCACTTTTTAAAAATCAAGTCTTGCCCTCTTTTCTCTGAACACTCTCCACCTTTCATATTGTTTATTTGCTTTATTACTGAACGGGTGTTGAATATCTATTGTTTATACATTTCTAGGGATTTTTCAATAACATTTTTTTGAAAAGAAAATGTTGGTCTTTGTGTTATAATAAGTTATAAAGGCCTTGTTGGTGTGCATGCTTACAGAACCGCAAGGCTCTTTGCTGTAGACATTCATTAAGTTCATGGAATTACAGTCCAATGTGCAGAGTGAAAGGAAAGCTAGACTGAGCACATGGAAACACAAGTACATGATAAACCTGTATTCTTGGGTAGAAGGGTCCATGTGCTTGCCCAGGCATTGTCATAGAACATAAGGTTTCCATTTGATTAGTCCACTGATATGAGAAAGCTTGTTTAATTTGACTAGACTATACACCAGTGTCATTGCTGGGGTGACTGAGTACACCATTATGAAAAGTGTACTGTGAAGATGGATGAGGCATCTGGCCAACCCTCAGGAGTGGTCTAGAGAAAAAGATACAGACTGTGGAAAATACAAAGTTCAGAATAGTAAATGCCATAAGAAAAGCCCAGAGGCTGTAGGACTTAGAGGAAAGATAGATGATAAAGAGATCTTAAGGAGGAGGTGGCCTTTGCCTTGAGGGATGCATTGTATTCACTGGGCAGAAGGACCACTAATGGCTGACCTTGAATGGCTGAGGAGGGGATTTGGCTCCAATAGGGCGATGGAAAGAATGTCAAATGCAATATTCCTTCCTTATTCATCCACCTACCACATAAAGCAAGAAAATTACAGGGGTTGACTATGACATGCTTTCCTGGCCTCTCAGTCCACATGCTTCTTGATGTGTGTACAAATGCCAAAAGGCCAAGGGACATCTGCCATCAGATATCACCTCAGATCCCCCTACAAGAGGACCTCTATTGGATTCTCCAGCAGCTGATTGACCCTTTCCAACTACTGCACATCTAAATCCATCATGGCGTCCACATTTAACACACTTGGGCTGAGTCTTCCCAGCCAGTGACTGGCCACAGATGAAGTGCTAGGGTCTCTGCCTCAAGGACAATCTGTCCATCTGCCTGGGATTTGCTCAGACTCCTCGTGTCCAATCCTTCTTCCCTTTCTGCCTACTTTTCTTCCATCCTTTACCCTTTAGAAACTCCTCCCTTCCAAAATCTCTTGTCATGTGGATTCTTGGAATACATTCAGTTATCACCAATCAATAAAGTTTCATCGAAAGAAAAACCTTTCTGCCATTCTGTTCTGAAAATAAGAAACTGTAGACAATTGTGAAACAGGGGGGATGGTACATTTAGTATCATCTAACAGCAGCATATACAGAACATGTTCCCCCGGAGTCAGACCAATTAGGTACTATCTCATTTACTCATCTGGTTATGGCAAGGCTTGGACTAGGGGATGGGGGGACGGGAGTGGGAGTTATGGAAATGGAAAGGAGAGTGGATACAAATGAGGGCAGCAGTCGCCTTGCTTGCTGCCCTAGTCACTTCCACACCTGGCCTATCATCAAGGAAAACACTGACAGATAATGAGCTTGGAAGAGAGAGAGTCAGGAAACCTGGCTCAGGTCCAGGACTAGCCAGATATGTACCACAGGAAATGACTGCCTCTGATCTTGCTCTTTGCTGCCTGGTAATGCATGAGGCCAATTGGACAAGCTGACCTTGAAACTCACCCCTATTCTTGCATGCATCTCTGTTTTAGTATAGTATACATAAAGTAAAATTTGGCATCTGAAATTTTCATTTTTAAAATGTTTCTGTTCAAGAGAACTAAACACAGTCACATGCTGAGTAAGCAACACTGATACCCATCTTCACAATTCTTTGTCTTTTGTTAAACAGAAACTACATACTCATTACACTCTAACTTCCTATCTCTCTTCCCCCTGGCCCTCATGATCCCCAACCAATTTTCTGTCTCTATGAATTTGACTCTGCTAGATATCTCATGTGAATGGAATTATGTGTTATGTGTCCTTTGGTGTCTAGTTTATGCCACTTACCTTGTTTTCAAGGTTCATCCATGTTGTAACATGAATCAGGATGTCTTCCATTTTAAACTGAGTAATGTTCCATTGTGGGTGCGTGTGTGTGTGTGTGTGTGTGTGTGTGTGTGTGTGTGTGTGTGTGTG
>CAJQZJ010033130.1:1644999-1701098 GCA_907164525.1 Lophiomys imhausi
GTGTGTGTGTGTGTGTGTGTGTGTGTGTGTGTGTGTGTGTGTGTGTGTGCATGCATGCATATGTGTTGTGATATTTTATTTATTTATTTTTGATGGTTAATATCCATTGTCATCTTGACTGGATTTAGAATCATCACAGAAACACAACTCTGGGCTTGTCTATGAGGGTTTTTCCAGAGAGGTTTAACCCAGGAAGGAAGACCCACCCTGAACCTAGGTGGAAACATCTGTAGCCTGGGAACCAGATTGGATATAAGGAGACAGAGAGCAGAGTACCAGCACTCATCACTGCCTGCTTCCTGACAGTTGGTACACTGTGACCAGCCACATCACACTCCTGCCATGCCTTTCCCAACATGATAGAGTGTAATTTCAAACTGTGAGGCAAAATAAGCCTTCCTCCCTTACTCTTGCCTGGTCACAGCACCATGTAAAGCAACCAATGCCCCAGTCATCTCTTGACGGACACTTAGGCTGCTTCCACCTTATGGCTACTGTAAATAATACTACCATGAACCCAGCTATGCAAATATCTCCTCCGGACCCCACTTTCCATTCATCAGGGTTAATACCCAGACATGAGAGTGCTGCATGATGTGATACCTTACTCATGTTTAAGCAGTAACTTCTGAATTTTCCACAATAACCAATGAGGATAAATTCAAGAACTGGTAAATGTCCAGAAATATCCAACTTGTCACAGTCCAGTTTACAAATTCACCCAAGTTTGCCATTCTGCACTCTATTGTATCCTTGTTTTTATATTTTTATTTTATTTTATTTATTTATTTTAAGTACATTCTAGTTGAAGGGAAATTTGACTCTGTAGTCAAGGACTGTTTTTCTCCAAGTAGAGCCTTGTTCATCCCGTGGTTGCCCCTGTGGTGACAACACCTACTTTTATGAAGAACCAAGTTGCTTTTCGGATCCCACACAGCTTGAACATTCTCTTGACTTAGAGCAACACCCTTTGGGAATCTTCCCTTTAAACCAAGATGACTTAGGAGGAGAGCTCTTCTTCATGAGCCAAGAGGGATGAGTCACTAGCATGGGGAATCGCAGGCAGGTGCTTGTGTGATGGAGGCTGGAAAGAGGGTGGAACATTTCTACATCTGAATGTTGCAGAGGCACACTCCCAGTGGCTCAGGCACAAGAGCAGGGAGGCTGATCCCTCCCTGGCCTGTTCCCCAGTTCTCACTGTTAGAGTTGCGGAATATAGTGTGGGTTGTGAGTTCAGCCACACAGATGGTAGTTGTGCTGTGACATGGAGTCTATGGAGTGCTGGGCGAGATGCTAAGTGTCTGCCCAGGTGCACTGTCTGAATGTGTATGTTCTCTTTAGGGGTTGCTCACAAGCACCTTGGGAAATGTGTGGCAAAGGCACTGTCCTGAGACACTAGTCTTTTTTATAGTTTTGTAGCCACTGTCTGTGAGGAGGTCCTGAGAAGATACTGTGGGTATCCATGTGAGAAACTGATTATATTCCAGGAATCCCAGGAAAAGGGCTAAGAAGTCAAAGGAGGCAGTAAGAAAACCATTGGTTCCTACCCATGGAGCCTCTGGCGGCAGCCAGCTGTGTGTGGACTGACCTTTCTCTCTCTGCTTCTGATATCCCCTGACAGTTGGAAAAGGAAGTGTCAATAGGCAGGGGGAAGTAGAAGAGAGTATGAGGGCTGTCAGGAAAGACTTAGAAAGTCTCCCATGGAGTAAATAGTACTTGGACAAACAGTCCTTTCTCATGGCTTACTTCCCTGAAAGAGGGGAATGAAGCTGAAAGTCAAGTTCATGTTAATATTATTTGTGTATTCTAGGGCTTTCAAAGCTGTATGCCATTCAAGGAGCATCATAGCCCCAAACCAGCACAGTATCTGCACACATAGCCACACACCAGCACAGTGTCTGCACACAAGTCCATCATAGCTACACACCAGCACAGTATCTGCACACAAGTCCATCATAGCTACACACCAGCACAGTATCTGCACACAAGTCAGGTGCTATGGATTCCCCTCTGGAACAGAAGGACTTCCTCCCCAGCTGCTTCAAGTGTCACCAGCAGACTGCCTTCAGCTGCCAACCCCATAGAAATATCCCCCTAAAGAGAGCCTCGTGGCCCAAAGTCAGGACCCCGTCTGAATCAGGGTGGCCCAAAGTCAGGACCCCATCTGAATCAGGTTCTGCCCCAGCACCATGTAGAAGATAACTGGTCACAGAGAGAAATGGAGAACTAGAGAGGAAATGGCTTTGGGTTTGTGGTCAGCTGCACTGACAATGGTTGTGAGGTAGACGGTATGAACAGAGGACCTCAGTCAGGGCATTCATGAACGGCCTGGAAGTGGTGGTCAGCACAGAGGCTAGTGTGCCAGTGAAGCCAGAGCAGGCAGGAGCCAGGACCTTGATCTGTACTATTCAAGCATCTCCTCAGGAATAGAACCAATAGGATATGGTAGATAAGAAGGAATCTGTTGTGGAGACTGGTTCGTGCACTCATGGAGCCCTAACTCAGTCCAGATCAACACTGTTTTGTGAGATTTTATGTGTTATTTCAATGGCAAAAATATTACTGTTTTATTAAACCAAAGAGGGCAGATTTCTGGCTTTTGGCATGGCTCATCCATATTCACTTGGAGATGTTTAGTTCATGCAGAGTCTATCAGCCCAACCTTCAATCTCAAGGTGAGAGCAGCAGCTTGCTCCTTCAAGAAAGCATTTTATAGAGTGTGGAATTTTTTTTTCACCACAGATTTCATTAAACTTTTAAAATTTAAGTTGTGACTCTTATTCAAACAGAATGTTTTAGACACCCCTCCCCCATGAAGGGAATAAGAACAGTCACCTGATGATTCAAATGTTTCTACCTGTATGACTCAGGGGAGGAGCCTTAGGGTCTTCCCATATACTTTACAAGCCCCTGTGCTGGGCAGCCTGTCTTTGTTCAAAAAAAGGCTTATAAATTGCACCGAAAGGCACGAACTGGGACAAGAATCATAGGGCTGGGCAAAGGGAGTGCAGGTGACACTACAATATGAATTTGATGACCATCCTGGAGAAAGTTCTGATGGAAAGTCACAGAGCTTGGCTCAGCCCCAACACTAACTAGCCGTGTGCCCCAGGAAATGACCAGAATTCTGACTTTGCTCTCTTTTGCCTGGCAATGCACAGGACAGATGAGACATGCTGATCTCAAATCTACTCCTAATGTTCCACACACAAAGTGCTCACCTGCTACTGTGGTATCTGTAGGTCCTTACCATGGGGTTACCTCAGTGACACAGATTTTCCAGTAGTTCCTGCAGTGTCAGAAAGGCCAGGGATATAAGCAAGGATCACCAGCCGGGGGGACAGTGTGAACAGAAACAACAAACCTCTGTGTCTTAGCATTCTACCTGTGGTTTTCTTCCACTCTGTTTGCCGTGGGTGGGTAGTGAAGGGAGGAACAGACAGGCCCAGGTAGGCTGGTGAGCCACTGGGCATGGGAAAGGCTAAGGAACTCTGAGAGGGTCAGAGGATCCAGGTGTGAAAGAAAGTACCCTGTCAGGTAATAGGCAAGAATTAGTCACTTGTTTGTGAGGAGGGAGGGATAAAGGGAAGAACTAGGTCCTGAGTTTTAGTTTGTGGTGGTTTCCATGTTCCTGATCAGAAAGGGACACTTCACAGGTGGAGTAGACGGTTGTGTGATGAAAAGCCAGCATGGTGCTATGTGTGCTTTGCACTCTTTGAAAAGTTTACTCTTTGAGGGATTATATAATTACTTCTCCTGTTGTTGGGATAAACTATCCCAACAAATGCAACGTAAGGGAGTAAAAGTTTATTTTGGCTCGAGGTTCAAGGGTACAGTCCATTATGATGGCATAGTGAGCAGCAGGGGCTTGAGGCATACGCAGTCAGGAAGAGTATATCATACGCTGATGCTCAACTCATTCTCACCTTGTTATCCTGTTAGGCATTCAGGGTAAGTCTTCCCACTTTGATTAACTTGTCTAGGAAATCCTTTCAGACGTGCCTAAAGAATTGTCTCCTAGGTAATACTAGGTCATGTCAAGTTTATAATAAATGTAAACGATCAAAGGTGTGCTGCAGAAACTCACGCCTGAACCCTCCAGAATGTGGCGCTCATCAGAGACCATCTCTCAGTCTGTTTTAAGTGAAATGTGACTGAGCCAGGATCTCATCCACAGATGTTACAGGAAAGCAAATTCTTTCTCTGATGTCTAAACCAGGCCTTCATCTGAACAAGAGCCTAGCTCTAACACAGGCCAACATCCCAACAGTTCACGGACTAAGAAGAATGGAGGCATGGTGAATTCTAAGTCTGGACCTAAGTTCCAGATCCTTCTATGGTTTTGAGACCTTACAGGAGACATGATACCTCTCTGTCCTTGGATTTCTTTTCTGTAACAGTGTCCTAAAGTTCGTGGGAGAAAGTAGATGGTGTTGGATGGATGGAGGGATGCAGATATCTGAGTAATAGATACTAGAAAAGAATCAGTGTTGGCTGCACCTCCTCTCTCTTCTCATTCTTTCACCATTTTATTATGACTTTACCCACATGGCATCTATAGATGGACTTTTGTTTGTTTCTTCTTTTCTTTTTGGACAAAGTTTCTTGTGTTTCTAGTCTTTGAGTTTCTGGAATCCAGAAATCCTACTGTCTTGCTTCCTTTGCACCTGGGACTATAGTAGTACACCACCCACTGAACTTGGCTTATATATAATTTTACATATATGTTATATATGTACATATAATGTTTTTGGATGTAATTATGATAGTTATAAGGCTTAGTATACATACCAACATCCAGTCCATACGTATTTGGCAACTGACTGTAATATTCTACTATGCATCCATCTCCATGAGTTTAAAGTTCTATATCCAACTCAGTTTCCATCCTAACTTGCATCACCATCTTAAAAACATCTTCTTGGATCCAGAATACCCTCTTAATTCCTAAACAACTCAAAATTTAACTATGAGACTATAACTAGGTAGTCTTCAACCATATCAGAGACCTGAGAATGATAAATATATCTGATTATACAGGAAGTGCAGAGCCAGCAGCTTCCAAAACTAAGAAATGACAGACAACTTGCTGCCTGGAAAGTTCCCAATTTCTTTCCATACATTAGAGCATCAATCTTCAGCCTTTTGGCCCTGTTTCTCTGACAGACATTGATTGTAAAGCAGGAATTATGAAGGACTTGCCTACCCTGTCTTGGCAGAGCTAGGCTGTCAACTTGACCTGTTTCCAAGTTTTGTCCTTTTTGGACAGCATACTGTCTATAGTTGATGCAAGGGATTTTTCTTGCCAAGTGACAGCCTTGCCACGAATGCAACAATCTCTAATTGGAGTTTCTTTGATGCTCATCATCTACTTGGAGTAGAATAGGGGGTGCTGTCAGGAGCTGACATGTCTTAATATCAAAAAATCTTAAGATAAGAAAACATCGTTGAATGCCATATTCTGCAGATCTCTTGAGGTTTTCGAAGACCACCTATCTATCTCTGTATATTTGGATAACCAACTGTTGCTTGTCTCTTGGAAACTTGATTTCTGATTAACTTAGAAAATAGCTGTGATAGACTACCCTAGTACCTAACAAAATGACATGCTTGAATGACTATTAGTTTGCATTTATTAATTATCCTAAACAGTTTGTGACAGTTGCTAAAGGCCAAAACTTCACATTGCATTTTTAAGCGTTACCTAGGTGCAATACCTTAAAAAGAGTTAACCTTAATTTTGTATCAATATAAAAGATCAATACCGATGTAGCCAAATATAATCTTAAGTCTGTATCAATATACAAAGATCAACACCGATGTAGCCAAATATAATATTATATGTAAAATCATCCACTGGTATCTTTGGGCTTTGGTCTATAGATTCAACCAACTATGGGTTGAAAATATCCTAAAAATAATGTTGTGCCTGCTCCACATATTTTCAGACCTTTTTCTTGTCACTATGTTTTAAAAATATAACAACTATTATATTAGATATTTCATGTAATCTTTAGGTGGTTGAACATATGTGGGAAATCATATATAGATTCTGTGCAAATACCACACTACTTTATATAATGGGCTTGAGCACCTGTGAGTTTTAGTATCCTTGAAAGGAACTGGAACCACCCTCATGGATACTACAGGAAACACACTCTCTCTCTCCTCCCCGTGTGTGTGTGTGTGTCTGTGTGTGTGTGTGTGTGTGTGTGTGTGTTTATGTGTGCAGGCATCACACAGGATGTAGAAAATGCCCAGGCCACCCCTTGAAAGAAAGACAAAGCAATCAGAAACCGCCTGATTATATTTCTGAGAATCTAATGTACATTAATAGAGGCACAAGATTGAATTTTTTTAAAAAATGGCATTGTATATGAAAGTTACATCAGGAATCCTAAAGTCAGATTTATTTCCTGATACCCATCTTGAAGGTAGAACAGGCTCGCTATTGGATCCCTATTTGAGTAATTGCCAATGCATACATCATTTCCTCTTCCTTCAAATGTCCAACTAATTCCTGTTTCTTTTTAAAGTAAATAAAAGAACTAGTAGCTAAAATAATTCCCTCATTCCTTGGAAATCTGTTTCTGTTTCTGTTTCTTCAGAGGAGTCCATGCTTCTCAGATGTCTCCATACAGAACTTCACAGAGCATTGTCAAAGCCACCAATAACTGCATGGCCAGCATTAACTATTGGCTGGTGCTAACTTACCTGGTGTGAGCTGGGAAGGGTTATGGTTGGAGAATCCCAGGTACATTCCAGCACTGTCTCAGTGGCCAGTCTGTCTCAAGCATGGGTCTAGGTTTAGTGTTTCCAGCTGGCCCTTTGTTCATTTCCTCTACATGTGAGCAAGTCAGTCACAGAGAGCGCTGTGAGATTAGAGCCTTCGCTGCTGGCATCCCCAGTAGCCTTGATAATGCTCCCTATGGCCATGTGTCCCCTGCTTCATAGTGTACCCGTGAGACATCTGCAGCTGTCACTGTTGACAGTAACAGCACAGTGAAAATTTATTGAAAATGATAGGAGCTGGAGGCATGTTGGAAGGTGGTCACCTAGGGACATGTCTTTGAAGAGTATGTTGTCCTTATCTTTCTGTCTCTCTGTGCTTCCTAGCTACCGGGAGGTGAGCACCTCCATGCCACTGTGCCGTCTCCTCCGTAGTGCTCTGTCTCCTCATGGACCAGAGACAACAGAACAGCTCTCAAAGGACTGAAACTTGCAAACGTGTGAACCAAAATAAAGCCTCCTTTGTGACAGGGAAGCTCTGATATTTTTCACCACAATGGATAGCTAACCAACTGAGTCCCGATGATCACTGCTGCCTTGCTAGGGAGGCTCTTCTGCTCATTCCGTTTCTCAGCTGCAGAACTCTGACTGGGAACTGGGAACAGTATGGGCACATCACATGATTGGACCTTGCCTTTCCAATCCTGCTTGCAATTACATGGAGGAAAAAGACACTCCTGTGTTGTCTTTTTACAGCTGTGGTGCCCTATTTTAGGCATCAGTAATACAGTTCATTTCTAGGGTGACTAAACTTCCAGGGGAATAAATCATCATAGAATGGTGCAGGAGAAAAGCCATTCTGGGACTGTATGTAGGAAATCATCAACAGTCAGCATCCTTGATGGCAAGGACCAAACCCAGAGATCTAACATCAGAGGAGATTTGGCTTGCTACTGGACACTTGGCCATCCTTGGAGACATTTTTGGTTGTCAAAGATGGAGGGTAGCATCCTGCCATGTGGTGGTGCTGTTATTATGTGGTATAGAATATCCCATAACCCAGGTCAGTCAACACAAGAGAGAATAGTCTGTTCCAAATGCCCACAATGCAGTAGTAGAGAAACTGTCCTCAAAGGAGGAACCAGGAGCTAAGAGGTCTAGGCAAAAAGGCAAAAGAGAAAAGGTTAAGTCTCCCCAGAGATATCAGGCTCAGACACATGAGACAAAGCCAAGCTGACTAATGTTTGAACAAAGTCTCCTTGTAGGTCCTGAGTGGGTGACTGACAGGTTTGGCTAATGGTTTGGTGAGTTCTGGAGCTGTAGAGCTTTTTGGAATCAAGCATTAACAGAGCAAGTCAGTTCTACTTTCCACTCTGTGTGATGCTCTCTATATGTTGTCTTCAGGGAAAGAATAGCAAAATGATGTATGTAAACCATCAAAAATGAGTAGACAAAATAATAGTGTGTCCATCTCTGTGTGTAACACGGTAATGAGTAGACAAGAAGGACATAAATGGTTGTGTGCATTCAAGTGCATCCAGGTTCAAGTTTGTGCACAAAGGGTAGAACTCTCTAAAATACTAGAATTTATATTCAGTTGTGATCTTTGTGAAACTTTTATTTTTAAAGTGTTTTATAAGTCAGGTGTGGTAGAACACACCTGTAATCTTAGCACATGGGGAACTGAGGCAGGACACCCAGGATTTCCAGACCAGCCTGGGTTGCAATGAGACTTTGTCTAAAAAAACATTATCTACTTTAGGAGTTTTAACACAGAAACGTGTCCCATCTTTCGGGGGAATAGTTGTCACTTGTTGAGATTTCATATTCAGCTAAGAATAGGACCGAGTGCTGTGTGGGCCTCACAGCATAAGCTTCTAAACAACCCAATAAGGTAGGCACTGCTTTACATGGTTTGAAGATGAGAAGCCTGAAGCTTTTGATTAATTGATCCAGGTTACAAAACCAACAAATACTGTGGTGGGAATGTCTATCAGTTATGCTATGTCTGTTCCAGTCCTGGATGCCCTTGCTGCCTGAAAGGCTTGCTAATCTGACACCATGATCAGTGTGATTAATAAGTGGTGTGGAATTCTCACATCTCACTCACTCGATAACTCTTTGTATTACTCTGGCACTCCCAGGAAACAAGTCCAACAGAGAAGTAGATTACATATCAGATTGCATGTGACATATTCCTCATGAGCTCACAGGTTGACACCTTGGCTACCAGCTGATGAGATTTTGGGAAGTGACTTGCTCCTAGCATCTCTGACTAATCCACTGATAGAATTATAGTGTGAATAGAACAAGATAGAGATGTTAAAACCCCAGAAGATGGGGTCTGGTTGGAGGAAGTAAGTCACTGGGGCTGTGTCCTTGTTATGTCTTGCCCTCCTACCTTGTGTGTCTCCTTCCACTGTTTCCTTCCTGCCATGAGGTAAGTAACTTCTGTCACATGCTCTCCCCACCATATCATTCTGCCTTACCATAGGCCCGGAGGCAGTAGAGTCAAGGACTGTGGTTTGGAATTTCTATAATGATGGGCCAAAATAAGAAAGTCCCCCCTGAGCTATGCATGCCAGGTCTTCCACAGCAATGACAAAATGCCTAGGACAGAGGCCTCTGAGAGTTGTGAAAACTATCCCATGTGATTATGGAGGCCAAGAAACCCCATCCTTGGCTATCTGCAAGTGGAGCCCAAGACAGTCATGGTCTACTCAAGTTTGATTGTGAAGGCCTGAGAATTGGGGACACCAATGGAGTAAGACCCATTCTGCATTCATAGGCCCAAGAACCAGGAGTGACTATGTCTAAGGGCATGAGAAGACGTAGTTCATATAGAAAGAGTAAATCTGACACAGACAAGAGCATGCAGAAAAGGAATCTCATCATTTGGGAAGTAAAGGCAGGAGGACCAGGACTTCAAAACCTTTCATAAAAGCACAAATGATTCAAGGTCAGCCTGGGCTTTTAGAAACCACATCTCAATTCCCATTCCCACCTATAGAAGGATGAGGAGAAGGAGGAATAAGAAGAGGAGGAGGGAAAAGAGGATGAAGAAAAGTCAAAGAGAATGAAAGCAAACAGGGACATGAGGCACTTGAATCAGGAATGGTAGAGTACACCCATAATCCTAGAACTTGGAGTTTTGATTTGGGAGTTTAGGGCCAGCCTCATCTATGTAGGGAGTTTGAGGCCAGCCTGAGCAACATAAAATCCTGTCTCAAAAACCCCCACCCCCCACAGAGTTTTAAGACGCCAAGCAATAATCTGAGTGGCGCGAACCCGCTGGGTTTTACCCAGTGACCCAGGGACTAATAAAAGTTCCTGGGCAAGACTCTCCTCTCTCAGACACTCAGAAAAGCAGACCAGCAGAAACTGCAGAAGCCGCTGACTCAGGGAAGCAGAGAACCATCACCAGGAGAGGGACAGGGGTGCTAGACACTCACATACCCAGCAAGCAGCTCTGAACCACAGACAGGGTTACTCACCAGCCTCCTGGGCTCACAGATTCCACACAGGTATTCCAACACCAAGAGGAAGATCAGTGGAGCAGTGAGAACAGATATATTCTCAGCGGAACCATTGTGGCCACAGGCCACAGCATGTTCTGAGCTGCAGGACTGCAGTGGGACCACAGCAGAGTGGCGGTCTGGGGAACGCAAGCATATTTGGGCTTCCTCAGAGGGGTGTTGGACACACAGGCCCCTCTATTGGATTTGCAGTTACTGGGAAGAACACTGCAGCTAGTCAGAGGCTACACTGCCGGCACCAGTGCAGTGACCCGTGACTTGGAGGACAGTGGCCCCAATTGCCAGTATCCACAGGACAGCTCCAGCACCCAAATTGAGTCCAGCACAGAGGCAGGAGTGGTGAGATCAGAACAGGCTGAAAGGAGGGTGGCCGGGTTGGAAGGCGGCTTGGAACTCCACTGGAACCAAGTCCTGGACAGGTTGTGGGGTTAGTATTGGACCCATTTGCTAGTGCTGGCTCTGCAGTGGGAAACCAGATCTTCAGCATATATAGTTCCACTCCTGAAGCAGCGAGTTCTTGGCCTGTGTGCACTGCCTGAGTGACTCAGACTACAAGGGCTTAGTGTTTAGGGCCAAGAGGCACAGAGGTGCCCTGGGGACTGATGGAGATTGGACAACAGCAGAGATATACACATGCTGAAAGGCAGTGAGTGAGGGGCAAGCCTATCTGGGCCTACCCAGCAGGGACAACAAAAAAACTCAGTACTGGAAATGTAGACACTGAAGTATTGGAGTCAGCAGACACGAACACTGAGCGCCTCCCACCAGGAAACTGTACTCCCTCCCTGTCAGATCCCATCAGGTCTCCAGCTGGCGGATTCAACCCCCCCAAACTTAGGACCTCCCAGAGTCCACAGCATCTGTGCTTGGACACCCAGGAGCATACCAGCAGAGCTGCTACATGCTGAATAGCCAGGCTACAACACAGAGAGCTCTGACTTGGAAGCAGTGAAACAATCCCTGGCCATTGCTCACTGCCTGGGAGATGTGGGCTGTACCAGATCATAGTGCTTCTGGCTATTAGATGCACATTGATCCTGAGAACCCCCTGAGAGCATCTTAGGAGAACCATGAACACAGTCCAACATGTAAGCTGTAGAGGAGGTAAAGACCTAGCCTACAGTCTGTGGCCTGCCAACCTGCACCATCATCAATATGAAGACCAGTTGGTTCTCAGGAACCTACAGGAGCACATCCTACCACAACCCCTGACCTGAGTCCCCAATTGGGACACAAGAGGAAGGGGTGATCTCTGGGAGACACACTGAGAACAAACCTCCACCCAAGGTCCCATCCAGCCTTGGAGAGCTACAGATCACCAAGCTATACAACTTCTACACCAAAGCGCCCCTCTCGGCACCAAGCCCAGAAGGCACCAGGAACAAAAGCTAAGAACAACCAGAGGGCTAAAGGTCAGCAAAAGAATAGATCTGACAAAAGTCAGGGAAATATGACTCCAACAAAATGCAGCTATGCTAGAACAGCAAGCCCTGACCACTCCACCACAGCTGAAACACATAAAAATGATGACAAATCTATACTTTGGAAAGTGATCAAGTCCTTTCAAGAAGAAATTAAATCTCTGAAGGAATTCAAAGATTCCACAATTTTAGAAGCAAAAACAACAGAGAATACCATTAGAGTTCTCCAAGTCAAAGTGGATCAACGTGAACAGGAAAAAGACAAGGCAAAAAGCAAATTGGAGCAGGAAATGTCGAAAACAAATAAAATTGTTCAAGACTTGAAATTGGAAGTGGAAGCAATAAAGAAAACACATGCAGAAATAATCTAGTAGGTGGAAAATCAAGGGAAGAGAACAGGAATACAGACATGAGTATCAAAAATAGGATACAAGGGATGGAAGACAGAATCTCAGGTGTGGAAGATTCGATGGAAGAAATCAGTACAACAACCAAATAAAATGAGAAATCTAAAAGAGTTCTCACCCATAACATTCAATAAATCAAGGACTCCATGAAAAGACAGAACCTAAGAATTATAGGCATAGAGGAAAGAGAAGACTTCTGACTCTGAGGTCCAGGACACATCTTCAACAAAATCATAGAAGAAAACTTTCCAAACCTAAAGATAGGGATGCCAATAAAATTCCAAGAGGCATACAGAACACCAAACAGATTAGATCAGAAAAAAAACCTCCTCTAGCCACATAATAATTGAAACTCCAAATGTACAGAACAAAGAAAGAATATTAAAAGCTGTAAGAGGAAAAGGTCAAGTAACATATAAAGGCAAACCCATCAGAAATACACCTGACTTCTCCTCAGAAACTTTAAAAGCCAGAAGGGCCTAGACAGACATCCTACAAGCCCTGAGAGAACATAGGTGCCCAGTCAGACTACTTAATATACCCAGCAAAACTCTCTATCAACATAGATGGAGAAAACAAGATATTCCATGACAAAATCAAATTTAAACAGTATCTACCCACAAATCCAGCCCTACAGAAGATTTTAGAAGGAAATTTCCAACCCAGAGAAGACAACTACACCCAAGAAAACAGAGAAAACAAAAAACTCCACTGCAGCTAAACCAAAAGAAACACACAGCCACCACCTACAACAAAATAATAGGAAATAACAACCTTTGGTCATTAATATCCATCAACATCAATGGACTCAACTCCCCAATAAAAAGACACAGGCTTACAGAATGGATCCATAAACAAGACCCATCATTTTGCTGCATATAAGAAACACATTTCACTAACAAAGATAGATGCTACCTCAGAGTAAAGGGCTGGGAAAAGGTTTTTCCAAGCAAATGGACCCAGGACGCAAGATGGAGTAGCAGCCATCTTAATATCAAATAAAACAGACTTTCAACCGAAGTTAATTGAAAGACATAGAGAAGGGCATTGCATACTCATTAAAGGAAATATTCATTAAGAGGACATCTCAATATTGAATATCTATACCCCAAATACAAGGCCACCTACATTTGTAAAG
This sequence comes from Lophiomys imhausi, assembly GCA_907164525.1. Taxonomy (NCBI): domain Eukaryota; kingdom Metazoa; phylum Chordata; class Mammalia; order Rodentia; family Muridae; genus Lophiomys; species Lophiomys imhausi. Next base: position 1,658,231 of record CAJQZJ010033130.1, read on the forward strand.
AAACTCTTCTAAAGCTTAAATCACACATCGATCCCCACACATTAGTAGTGGGAGACTTCAACACCCCACTCACAACAGTGGTTTCAAGACTGAAATCAAACAGAGAAATAATGAGTCTAACAGAGGTCATGAACCAAATGAGCCTAACAGATATCTACAGAACGTTTCACCCAAACACAAAAGAATATACCTTCTTCTCAGCACCACACGGAATCTTCTCCAAAATAGACCATGTAGTCGGAAACAAAGCAAGCCTCAACAGATACAAGAAAATTGAAATAAGCCCTTGTACCTTATCAGACCACCATGGAATAAAGCTGGACTTCAACCACAACAGAAACAACAGAAAGCCTACACACATATGAAAACTGAACAACTCTTTACTGGATGACTACGGGTCAGGGAAGAAATAAAGAAGGAAATCAAAGACTTCATAAAATCCAACGAAAATGAAGACACAACATACCCAAACCTATGGGACACAATGAAAGCTGTGCTATGAGAAAGTTCATAGCACTAAGTGCCTTCAAAAAGAAAATTGTGACAGCTCATATTAGCAAATTAACAGCTGAACTGGAAGAACTGGAAAAAAAAAGAGAAGGAAACACTCCCAAGAGGAGCAGAAGGCAGGAAATCATCAAACTTAGGGCTGAAATCAACAACTTAGAAACAAAAAGAATGATACAAAGAATCAATGAAACCAAGAGTTGGTTCTTTGAGAAAATTAACAAAATAGGCAACCCTTAACTAAAAGGCACATGGAAAAAACCCCAAATCAACAAAATCAGAAATGAAAAGGGAGAAATAACAACAGACATTGAGGATATCCGGAGAATCTTTAGGTCCTACTTTAAAAATCTATACTCCACCAAATTTGAAAACCTAAGTAAAATGGACAAGTTTCTTTATAACCCCTAAGGAAATAGAAACAGTCATTAAAGATAAAATAAAATAAAAACAGTCATAAAGTCTCCAACCAAAAAAATCCCAGGGCCAGATGGTTTCAGCACAGAATTCTACCAGACCTTCAGAGAAGAGCTAATACCAATACTCTTCAAACTCTTCCACAAAATAGAATCAGAAAGAACACTGCCAAACTCATTCTATGAGGCCACAGTCACCTTGATTCCTAAACCACATAAAGGCCCAGCAAAGAAAGAGAACTTCAGACCAATCTCCCTCATGAACATAGATGCAAAAATACTTAATAAAATACTGGCAAACCAAATCCAAGAACACATCAAAAGTATCATACACCATGATCAAGTAGGCTTCATCCCAGGAATGCAGGGATGGTTCAACATATGAAAATCCATCAATGTAATTCACCATATAAACAAGTTGAAAGAAAAAAACCACATGATCATTTTGCTAGATGCTGAAAAAGCATTTGACAAAATCCAACACCCCTTCATGCTAAAAGTCCTGGAGAGAATAGGCATACAAGGACCATAGCTAGAAATAATAAAGGCGATATAGAGCAAGCCAGCAGCCAACATCAAATTAAGTGGAGAGAAACTTTAATTGTTTCCTCTAAACTCAGGGACAAGACAAGGATGTCCACTTTCACCATATCTCTTCAACATAATACTTGAAGTTCTTGCTAGAGTAATAAGACAGTTGAAGGACATCAAGGGGATACAAATTGGAAACAAAGAAGTCAAATGATCCCTATTTACAGATGATATGATAGTATACATAAGCAACCCCAAAAATTCCACCAGAGAACTCTTACAGCTGATAAACACCTTTAGCAAGGTGGCTGGATACAAAATTAATTCAAAAAAAAATCAGAAGCCCTTTTTTATACAACAAATGAATGTGCTGAGAAAGAAATTAGGGAAACAACCCCTTTCACAATAGCCACAAACAATATAAAATACCTGGGGGTAACTCTAACCAAGCAAGTGAAAGACCTGTATGACAAGAACTTCAAGTCCTTGAAGAAAGAAATTGAAGAGCCCATCAGAAGATGGAAAGATCTCCCATGCTCATGGATAGATAGGATCAACGTAATAAAAATGGCCATCCTACCAAAAGCAATATACAGATTCAATGCAATTCCTATCAAAATACCACCACAATTCATTATAGACCTGGAAAAAGCAATTCTCAATTTCATATGGAATAACAAAAACCCAGAATAGCTAAATCAATCCTGTACAATAAATAAATAAAAATAATAAAACATCTGGAGGTATCACCATCCCAGATTTCAAGCTATAATACAGAGCAATAGTAATAAAAACAGCATGGTACTGGAATAGAAACAGACCAGTGGATCAATGGAATTGAATTGAAGACCCAGAAGTGAACCCACACACCTATGGTTCCTTAATTTTTGATAAAGAAGCCAAAACCATACAATGGAAAAAGGACAGCATCTTCAACAAATGGTGCTGGTCCAACAGGATGTCCACATGTAAAAGAATGAAATTAGACCCATACTTATCACCTTGTAGAAAACTTAAGTCCAAGTGGATCAAAGACCTTAACATAAGGCCAGACACACTAAATCTACTAGAAGAGAAAGTGTGGAAAACCCTCAAACTCATTGGCACAGGTGGCAGCTTCCTGAACAGAACACCAACAGCTCAGGATCTAAGACCACCAATCAATAAATGGGACCTCATGAAACTGAAAAGCTTCTGTGAGTCAAAAAACACTGTCATTCAAACAAAACGGCAGCCTACAGATTGGGAAAAGGTTTTCACCAACCCCACCTCTGACAGAGGATTATTATCCAAAATTTACAAAGAATTCAAGAAATTAAATGCAAAGAAACCAAATACCAATCAAAAAATAAGGAACAGAGCAAAACAGAGAATTCACAAAGAAGGAATTACTAATGGCTGAGAGACACTTGAAGAAATGCTCAGTCAGCATCCTTAATCAACAGAGGAATGCAACTCAAGATGACTCTGAGATTCCATCTCACACCTGTCAGAATGGTTAAGATCAAAAGCTCAAATGACAGCACATGCTGGTGAGGTTGTGGAGAAAGGGGAACACTCCTCTATTGCTGATGGGAATGCAAACTTGTACAACTACTGTAGAAAAAAATATGGCTAATTAAACTATTTACTAGTATTTATATTATCTTTAATTGTTTCGGCGGTATTAATCCTTAACCTGCCAGTATAAATGAATACACACAGACACCAGGTGGATCTTAACAAGCCTAGGACTGGGTTGTGCAACCCTAGCCCATCTAATCAAGCTCATAACTCTATTACCCAAATATAACCCCATATATACATATGTCCCTTTGGACTATTATTTTCCACACTAGGTGGATGTTTCAGGCCACGTGGAAGAATCTTCTTTAATCTACCCCATGGTGTGTCTTTCTTGTTTACTCCTGGCTTCTTCTCTCTCGCAACCTTCTCCCAAGATGCTCTGTATCTCTCTAAAAAGCCCAGGAACCTTAGTCCTGCCTACCTCTGTCTTTGCCCAATCTCCAGGCCTTGGCATTTATTTAACCAATCAGAGTCAATTAAGTAACAGACAGCAAACAGGACCAATTAACATTTAGAATGCTTAACACCACCCAATCAAACCACTATGGAAATCTGTCTGGCAATATCTTAGAAAACTTGGAATAGCTCTACCTCAAGTCCCGACCATACCACTTCTGGGTATATATCCAAATGATTCCTCACTGAATCACAAGGAAGTTTCTTCATCTATGTTCATAGCAGCCTTATTTGTAATAGCTAGAAACTGGAAACAACCAGGTGTCCCTCAACCTAAGAATGGATTAAAAAACTGTGGTACATCTACACAATGGAATACTACTTAGCCATCAGAAACAACGAAATCATGCAATTTGTAGCCAAACAAATAGAGAAGCTCATCCTGAGTGAGCTAACCCAGACTCCGAAGGATGCACATGGCATCTATTCACTTATGATCGGATTTTAGCCATATAGTACAGGATAACTATACTACAACCAATGCACCAAAGGGAACAGGCATATAGACTTTGTTACCTGTCCATGAGACACTTTGCCCTAGTGGTGCTGCCCTGTAGGCCCTCGGTGTATGAGGAGGCTCTTGGCCCTCATATGACTGCTGAACTGGAGTGGGGTACTGTTTTGTAGGGACACTCCACTCCAGAGGAGTGGGATGGAAGGGATGGGGGTAGAGGGTTGGAGGGTGGGACTGGGAGGGGTGGAAAGAGGACACTGTGATGGAGATAACATGAAGTAATAAATAAATATTAAAAAACCCCACTCCCACAAGAAAATAATAAATCTTCCTATTAAGTAGTGACATTAACCAGATTGAAACACTGCCTTGTACAGGAAGCAGGGAGACTCATGAAATTTACAAGAAACTTAAAAGATTCAGAATGCTCCCAAAACTTATAAGATGACCAGGCTCCTCTCCAAGGTTACAGAAACAATGACAGACTGTATGTGGAAAGGCACTCTTAGGTGATGTAATCTTTGGGTAATGTTGCTGTTTGCGTCATCCCTGCCTCTGTAAGAAACCCAAACAGACTCTTTGATTCACCAGGATGAACTTAGATGACGTGCTTTGTGTTGTCTGTTTAGCCATTCTCTGTCTGGTGTGAATGGAAACAGATTCCTCAGGGAAAATATTGTAGTACCTTCTTTCACATTTTTGTTCTGTTTGGACCTCCATAGACTGGATGATGCCTACTACTATTGCTGAGAGTGCTCTCTACCCAGTCTACTTATTCAGTTGCCTGTCCCTTCCAGAAACATCTTAATAGACATACTCAAAAATAATGTTTTAGTGGCTCTCTAGGGATCCCTTAGCCAAACCACACTGGCCCATAAAATTACCCATCATTCCTGCTTTGCTATTTGGCAGCTATGCAAATAGTCCCTGTGACCTCTCAGCTGCAACTGTGGCCATGGCCTTTAGATTTTAGCATTCACATGAGAAACACCACAATATTGAATGTGCTGATATTATGACCTTTATTGAGTCTCCATCATTTTATGAAATGAAAGTGAATCTGAAGTGGTAATTTTATTAGTGACCACAAAGCAGGAAAAGTAACAGAACAGATCCTCTAAAACCATGACCAGTCCAGTCATAGTAATGAAGTGCTTGTTGTCATACTGTGCAAGAATGATTTATTTTTATAATATCAGAGATGGTTTGATTTTTTTTTAATACTTTAATTTTCACCAGTGATGCTAATATTTTAAGTGACAGAGTATTATCATTTTGTGTGCCTCTGATTGGAAAGTTAGAGCACAAAAGTCACATTTTCCGTCAGGACTACATATGCCTAGATGATGAGCCTTTCTATGAGCCTGGAGAACACAGAGTTTGATTTGTTCTGTGACTCTTGTCCCAGGCCAGGATCCCAGTATATAGGGTCTGACATGGAAATTTGATGTGCTTTATTTATTATGAGTATGCTTCCCAGGAAGTGTTAAAAAGGAATGAGAAATGCAGAATAGGGAACAGGAGGGTCTTTGTAGATGCAGAGGTTGATCCTGGTTGTCCACTTGACATGATTTTAATCAACATGGAAACAAACCCTAATTCTAGACATGGCTATGAGAGATTTTCTAGATTAAGTTAATTAAGGTTCAAAAACTTACTGTAAATGTGGGCAACACCATTCCATGGACTGGGATGCCTGACTGAATACAAAGAAGAAAGGGAGCTGAGCATGAGCATTTACCAATCTTTGCTTCCTCGCTATGACTGCAATGTGATGGGCAACCCCACATTCCTGTCACTATGCCTTCCCTTCCATGATGAACTGTATCCCCTTGAACTGTGAGCTAAAATACACCTATCCATGTTAAGTTGCTTTGGTCACTGCAACAAGGAAAGTATTTGGTACAGTTGAGATGCTACTTGTACCCATGAGGGGCATTCTGGAACACAATCTTCATCCTTATTGTATCTCCCATTTGGACAAATGGAGATTTGTCTTACCTTTGTACCATTTGATTACCCTTTTGTGTCATCCTCCATTGGCCAGTAGTCATGACTGTAGTAAGCTGGTCATTCTTTGAAGATGGCAGTGGAGCCTCTCACAGAGGAGCCACCTATCAGTCAAGAGCACCTTTCTGGAAGTATCTGTTAGGTTATTTCTGAGTTTTGGTGTGAACTGCTCCTCTGCTGTGCCCTCCCCACCAGGATGGGTATCTGCCATGATGTGAACTGCTCCTCTGCTGTGCCATCACCCCCAAGGATGGACTGGAAACTTTGCAACAGTGAGCAAATAAGTCCTTCTTCCCAAAGAATATTTAAAAATTGTTTATTTAGTTATTGGTGTGTATGTGTACCTCAAAAGACAACTTAAAGGAGTTGGTTCTCTCCTTCCTTCTGGTGTGTGAGTGATTGAACTCAGTTCCTCAGGCCTGGCAGCAAACACCTTTACTCCCTAAGCCAGCTTAACAACCCCACCCCCACCCCTGCCCCTTTAAGATGCTTTGTCAGGTGTCTTGTCACAGAGATGAGAACATTTGATCATGGCTCTTGATTGTAAAAATCTGAGTTGAGCATTTGTCCTATACTGTCTCATGTGTAAGTATTCCATGACAGTCACATCATGATAGAGCTTTTTCCAGAATGTATCCATTGTTACTGATGCATGGCTGAAGAAAGGCCTTCTTAGTGAACAAAATTTGCCTATGACAATTGCCATAGCAACAGGAACCCCTACAGGCTCTATCCTAACACCAAGTGCTTTCAGTTAACTACTGTTCCAAAAACCTCAGTTTATATAAGAACATTACTTTTTAGAAGGCATTCAAATAGAATTTGAGAAGAATTTTATACAGGCAGTTTCACTATGGTGATGTGTAAATATCTGGGCTGGGTTTATGATCATGGTCCTTGATTTGCCCCATAATCATTATAAACATCTTAATGATGTGATACACGACACACAGGTTGCTCTTTGTGAAGGTTTATATATTTAAGATGTAAAAATATTTAGACAAAATTATATTCTGTGAAGGTTCTTCATGGGTAAAGATTTGAAGGGTGAGTGGCTATGTCAACACCTGAATGATTAGTTTGTGATGAGTTTCTGTCTCTCACCCATGCTGTGGTTTTTACATACTATGAAAACATTGCTGCAGCATTTGTATCATCTACACCCAAAATGCAAAAGTGTTTTTTGCTAGGTAAGGATTCTATTGTGTAATAGAGGTTTGTATTTCTTTGGAAACAGTTATGTTGAATGAATATGTAAGGGCTTCTGAAAAACAAACTCTTAAAAGGGACATACAAAATCAGCCTAAAGACTTGCACCAGTGGGGAACACTTGGGAGCGCATGATTCTCAACAGGCATACCTCGGGAGGAGGGCATAAGGTTGGCCAATGAGTAAGCTTCCTGGTGAATAATTGGAAAGAACATATAAAAAGGAAGGCCCAGAAAACTTGAAAGGGCTTTTTACTTAGCATTGCTTCTCAACCCTGCTCATCACTGTCTCACTTCAAAAGACTCTACATGGGGCTGGAGAGATGGCTCAGAGGTTAAGAGCACTGGCTATTCTTCCAAAAGACTCTACAATGTTTTGCTGAGACCTATGGCCAAGGTTGGGCAGAGCCCAGGTGGGGTGGAGCCCAGGTGAAAAGCCTTGATTAGAGCCATAAAAACAGCCAGCACCAAGGCCAGTGGGGGAACGCAGACCTTGCCCAGAGACTGTGATACCCAGTGAGGGGGGCAGCAACTTCTGGCACCACGGCCAAGATTAAGAGAAAGGCTGTGAAGAGCTACACATGCTCTGAGTAAGCCCAGGCAGGCAAAAGAGGCTAGGGCGCAATGCCTGCCCTGTGGAGATTTGGAGAGGCCAGAAGGGCAAAAGCCTCAGCACCAAGCCTGAGGCCAACCAAGGAGAACAGAGTCTTCCTTGTGGAGATTTGGCAGGGCCAGACAGGCAGAAGTCAAGGCACCCAGGCCAAGGCCACTCAGTGCTGGACCTGCCTAGAGGAGGTTCAGAAAAAATGGACAGACTTAAGAGACCAAGACCTCAATCGGGGGTGCAGCACTGGAGCACTGAGGCGACCCCAAGTAGGGGTGAGACAGCCGCCATCTGGATGCCAGAGCCGGATGTCCACTGTTGCGATGGCTGTGTTCCCTGTGTATGCTGATTTGGATGGACTGCTGACCAGTTGCCTCAATGACCTGTGCCTGAGGCTTGGTATCCTTTTAATGTCCCTAGAGTTGGTTGATTGGAAGGTGTTTAGAGATATTAATAAATAGTTTAGAGTTACATTTCACTATTGCACTGTAGGGCCAATTGTAAATTCCACTTGGACACCATCACCCATCATGTAATAATTTAAATGTACCTACAACAAGTAGCTCATGACTGAACTGCTGGTCATACTTGAAATGAATCAGGCTATTAGAGAAGCTTCTATGCTCGGTTATTCACAGTGTGGGGCACTCTACTCATTCACATGATTCACAGCTGCTGATGCCAATCTTGCCCATGAGGAAAGCCATGAAACGACTTTGGGAAATTGACTGCCTCTATATTTAGTGAGAGTCTGTGTTAATGCACATCCAGTGCATAAAGGGTGATCTTCCAAAACCCTGGAGTCTTTTCCACATATGTGTGTGATCACTCAATAAATCTTAGAGATGGATGATGAGTGATGAACATAGTTTATTGGAAAGTGAGCATTTTGATAAGGTTGAGAGCTTGTGAGACAAGGATACTGAATTCATGTTGAGACTCTTACCAGTTTCTCCTACAGTTACCATTCATACTTGCCCATGCCTGCATCTACTCTGACAGAAAGCAAATTCTCCTGTTGGAGTTCATAAACATTTGAGAACATATCCTGTCTTGCATCCACCAAAGCAAGGAGAGCCTCCCTGCTGTTAGGAATTTTCTTCAGGGACATTGGATAGTCACACACACACATACACACACACACACACACACACACACACACACACACACACACACAGAGAGAGAGAGAGAGAGAGAGAGAGAGAGAGAGAGAGCTTTCCTTCCTGTGCTTAAAAAATTAGCACATGGATGAATTTCAGAATCATAGGTTGGAAAATCTCCATAGCAACACATTGCTGCTCCAACTGCTCTGGGTCCAAAACTTCCATCCTAGACTGTTTGGCAGCACCATGAAGAGGGAAGATGTATTTGTTACAATTTTTTAAAAGTATCACCCATTTTCTTTTCTGAATTTCTACCACCTACCCACTCCACCTAAAATCACAGGCATGTACCCAGACAGCACGGGCAGTATCCCTGGATGAGAAACATCACCCATGCCTGCTCTATCTCCCAGGGAAGATATCTTTCTCCTCAAAGTCTTCATCTGATAAGAGAAAAAGATCAAGAGTGATAATTTGCAAACATACCATTATAGTAATTTCCACAGTAAAATCATAAAATAATCTCTTTCCCATATCATGGCCTTGGATCTGATAGAAGTGGGGAATCCATTTCTGTGTGTGCACATGAGTATGGGCTTCTAATGCATGCTCAGGCATGCCACCTTCAGGTAACTACACAGAGCTGGGAAGGGCAAGAAGCCAGAATAATCTTAAACAATATGGTAGACATTTCAGATCTGAGATGCCCAAGGAGTGGGAGAGTAAAGTCACCTAAATAAACACACCTATGCCCAGAGAGGAGAACAGTGTAGCTGGCCATTCTGAAAGTCACAGCGGGTAAGGGGAAAAAATCCAGGCCAGTGGTTCTCAACTTGTGGGTGAAGATTCCTATGATCCTTTCATAGGGGTCACATATTAGATATCCTACAGATCAGATATTTACATTACAATTCATAACAGTAGCAAAATTATAGTTATGAAGTAGCAATGAAAGGAATTCTATGGTTGGTGGGCACCACCACATGAGGTATTAAATATTAAAGAGTTACAGCATTGGGAACATTTAGAACTTTTGATCTAGGCCAAGGTGTTTCAGACTAAGCATACATGTGAATCTTCTCAAAGCCCCATCCCAGGGTTCTGAGTAGAGGGGCCTGGGGCTAGAGGATTTGAGTTTCTAGCAAACTTCCAGGTGAGGTTGATGTGGGGATTGTTGAGTCACTCTTAAGAGTCACTGGCTGAGGGCTGTCAATGATAGACTTTGTGCTTTCTGTCTGTGGATAGAGATGGACGTGGGAGAAAGATGAATCAGTATGCTAATGCATGCAGTCAGCCCCTTCAGTCAAGGCTTCACTTTCCACGGCTTTGGTGCCCTGCAGTCAACTGCAATATGAAAATATTAAGTGGAAAAATCTCAGAAATAAACAATTCATAAATTTTAAATTGTGCTCCATTCTGAGTGGCATAATGAGATCTTGTGTCAACCTTCCGGTTCTATCTCCCCATCCCTGGAAATGAATTATGCCTTTGTTTAGCATATTCACACTTTGCCCATTAGTCATTCAGTGGCCTCTCTCTGATCATCTGATGACTGATGACTGGGATGGTTTCACAGTTTCTATTCCTGTAACCCTTCATAATGGCTCCCAAGCACAAGGATACTGAGGTTGGTAAGTCGATGTGCTGTAGCAAAATTGCAAAACTACTTCTGCAAGCAAAGAAGCAAAGGCTTTGATATGCATCAGTAGAAAAAGAAAAGTAAGATGTACAAGAGCTTTGGAGTGTCTCTACTGAGGACACTGGAGGGTCCTCTGCTGATACTGGCCTGCCTAAGTACTCACTGCTCTGTCAGCCTCTCAGCAGTTCCTAAAAGAATCATGGTTTTCCCATCTTTTTGATGAGCACTGTGGCTTCAAGAGCTATTTCTCTGGTTTACGGTTAGCATCTGTCATGATCAGATTTAATTGACCTGAAGGGACAGCATTTGGTTTTCTACAGCCTTCTATTCTATAACTGCCAATTTGAGAGCTTCTGGCTTGAGACTTTGCACCGAACCAACAGCCCAAGCAGGATACTGGCTTGTCTTCATGTTGTGATGTCAGGATGTGTGGCAGAGTATGAGGCTATCCAAAACCATCTCTTTTCAAAGGTGTTCTGAGATTTAAGGGGCTGTGGAAGAGGGAGGTGCTCGAAGATGCAAAGGAATTTGTATACCCTTGCAGGCTGCCCTTTATTGGAGCTCTCTTTCTGAAGCAGCATACTTGATTCTGGAGCCCTCACCAGGTCAACACTGCTGTGGCACCCCATTTTGTGGACTGCACAGCCTCTAAGTTCTCAGTCTCTCCACTGTGAAAACAGCCATTGTTGGTCAACCAATACAATATTGTCAAGCCAACCTAATAAATTCCCCTTTAATAAATATCCAATCTTTTGGTTCTAGTTCTGTGGAGAACTCTGAGTAGTACATACACTTGGGGAATGTGTAACACAGTAGTGTTACCAGGGGTAGAAGAGTTGTGAAGCAAAGATGATGTATTAGCAACATGGCAAGCTGCTACTGTCTATGGACTAGAGAAACAGTAAGAGGAGGTAGTTCTGATGGAGTGAAAGTTCAGTGGAGGTGTCACACACACACGGGGGGGGGGGGCAGGGGGGGGGGGAGAGAGGGGGAGAGAGGGGAGGGGAGGGAGGACAGAAGAAGTAGAGAATCCACAGGACCCAGAGAAAAAGGAAAGATACTATTGAGTTTCTCTCCTCCCAACTGCTGATCTCATGCTCATCTTTCTCATTGTTCAATTACTCTCAGATGTTGGGCAATGCAGCTGTGTCCAAATAGGACAGAGGGGAAGAAAGGGCAGATGGAATAGGACAGTCCCAGGATCAGCACATTTGTATATTTATTATCTGGAGCAAGTACGTACCATTATTTAATCAAGAAGTCTAAGTAAATAAATCATTCGCCGGGGGGCCAAGATGGTGGTGACCCGCACTGACGCATTTTGAAAGTGGGAGAAAAGAACCATAAAAAACACAGAGTTATTGGACACTGTGCAAAAACCGGAGGGGCTAGACCCTCCGGGAACACTCACAGCTCTCAAGGGACTGTTAAAAATCCCAGGGCAAGGATCTCCCCCCATCTCTCTCAGACACGGAAGCCAGTAAATCCGGGACTCAGGAACTCCCATTTGGAGAGGCGCCTGGTAAGATCGACCCCAATACACAGAAGGCAGAATCAGAGCCCACATGGCGATCACGCACTAGCCTACTAGGCTCAGCACACTTCAGGAGGAACTTATAGCTATTTAAGAAACTTTGCAGGCTAGTTGCAGTCTTAGCAAGGCAGAAACAGGGTGCACAGCGGGTGGTCCGCAGCCGCTCGAGCTGCGGAGGACCCGAGTGAGTGGGAAGCCGGCAGGCAGGGCAGAAGCACCAAGCCCACAGCAAAGCAGCCAGGGTGGGAAGCAGGCACAGGCGGGCGGGGCTGAAGCTCCGCGCTCCCGCGGCAGAACAGTCAGGTCTTATAAATTCTAGAGTTACATGGAACAGGGTGGTGAGGGTGCACACCCTTAATCACATCATTCAAGAAGAGTACACCCTTAATCCCAACACACTAGAGACAGAAACAAGCAGATCTCAGAGCTCAAGGTCAGCCTGATACAAAACAAACTCTAAATAAAGAAAAACTTTGATCCAGGAGTGGTGGAACACATCTTTAATCCCTTCAGATGAGAACCACATGTCTTTGATCCCAATAATTAGAATGCAGAGACACACACATAGGATTTGGAAGGATCTAAGTTTAAAAGCTACTTACAAAAGGCCTACTCAATACAAACAAATTGTCCTTTGAGATCTCAAAATATATACACTAAAACTGGTTTAGCTCCAAAATAACAAAATAATTTCTTCTTTAACCCAGATTGAAAGATAATACTTTATATATTGTCAAAAAAAACAAATTTGCTTCAGGAGAAATATTACCTAACCCCCTCCCCCCCCAAAAAAAAGAGGGTAATTGTCCCAGAGTTAGGATTAGGGCAGGGCTCTGTTCTTATCTTTCCAGGAGATTCAAAGCATCCATTCAAGGAACCCAGGGACAACTGGACAATGGAAACCTCAGCAGAAAACAGAATCAGACACCAAAGAAGACGAGTGACCCAGATGATCCAGCCTTACAGACTCCCTCAATAGCTGTTTCCATCAAAAGTCTACAACCACAACAACTCAAAATCGCTAAGATCGTTCAGCTCTACACACTGCCCCAGCCAGAACTTCAGTAAAGCCTGGAAGTTCAGCTTCTGCCTACAAACTCCTTAGGACATCTAAACAGCTGAGCACAGAAGGACTGAACATAAAAGGATTGTACTAACATTTTTAACCATTTTTCCATTCTGGTTCGGGCCCCAAACAGGTTTACTATGACCCAAATCAGCAGGAAGTCATTTTAAGAGAGCGACGTCCCATGCCCAGAGGGTGGGGAGGGTGTTTCTCTGCCCCCCCTTTTGGTTATTTTAAGGATAACTGAAAACTCTGTTATTTAGGGGAAGAGATTACAAGCTGTTAAATGGTCTTGTTAAATGGGTTTGGGAGGTTAGACCCAAGGACTTCCTTCTTTTCTTTGTCTGTATCCTTCTTTCTCTCCTATGTAGGAGTGTACGGACTTGAGAAAAATGAGACATAGACATAGTACGGGAAGGACCAAGAAGAAGGGACAGATTATTGAATATGCCCTTATACCTTTGTATATTGATACAAAATTAGTACTATATTTGGCTAAAGTGGTATTGACCATTGTTTATTGTGCAAAATTAAGATTGTATTGGACTACATTGGTATTGATCTTTGTATATTGATACAAAATTAAGATTATAGTTGGCCATAATGGTATTGACCCTTGTATATTGACATAATATTAAGATTGTATTGGGCTACATATATCTTTGTATATTGATACAAAATTAAGAGTATATTTAGCCACAACTGAATAGATCTTTGTATATTGATACAAAATTAAAGGTAATGCTTCCTAATGGTATTGTACCTAGAGATACTTAAAAATGAAATGTGAAGCTCTGGCCTCTTGATACCAACCGTCTTAAACTGTTTAGGATAGTTAAGAAAAACAAACTCCTAGTCATGTAAGCATGTCACTTTGTTAGCTACTATGACAGTCTATCACAGATATTCTCTAAGCTACTCAGAAATCAAATTGTTAAGAGACAAGCAACATTTGCTTATCTAAATACAAGAGATAGATAGGGCATCTTCAAAAACCCCGAGAGATCTGCAGAACATGGCATTCAAAGATGTTGTGTTAAATTAAGATTTTTTTTTGATATTTAGACGTATCAGCTCCTGACAGCACCCCCTATTCTACTCCAAGTAGAAGATAAGCATCGAAGAATCTCCAGTGTGAGATGGTTGAATTAGTGGCAAGCCTATCTCTTGGCATGAAAAAACTCCTTGCTTCAACTGCAGACAGAGTGCTGTCCAAAAAGGACAAAACTTGGTAGCAGGGAAGTCGACAGCCTAGCTCTGCCAAGACAGGGTAGGTATGTCCTTCATAATCCCTGCTCTACAATAAATGTCTGTCAGAGAAACAGGACCAAAAGGCTGAAGACTAATGCTGGAATGTTTGGAGAGAAAATGGGAACTGTCCAGGCAGTCACTGGTATGTCATTTCTTAGTTTTGGAAGCTGCAGGCCCTGCACTTCCTATATAATCAGATATATTTATCCCTCTCAGGTCTCTGAGGTGGTTGAAGAATAGACAGCTAGAGTCTCATAGCTAAATTTTGAGTTGTTTAGGAATCAAGAGGGCATTCTAGATCTAAGAAGATGTTTTTAATAGTGATGCAAGTTAATATGAAAGCTGAGTCAGTTATAGAACTTTAAACTCATGGAGATGGTTAGATGGTAGAATGTTAAAGTCAGGGGCCAAATATGTATGAACTAGACATTGTGAATGTATGCTGGGCCATTTAACTCTCATAAATATGGCATATTTATTTCTGTTGTTTTGTATTGTATTTACTGTTATAAGAGAAGGAACCATTCATTGGACTGAAAGGGGAAGCTGTGGGGGGGAAGAGTGGGACAGGAAGGGGGAATAGGGAAGGGATTGTGACTGAGATGTAACTTGAAGAAATAAAAAAATAAAGTATTTAAAAAAAAAGAAAATCCTTCCCTGGAGAGTATGCTTTCAATTTGTACTTTTTAAAAGCACAAAAATGCTTATTGTGTTTACGATATGCAAAATGCCACAATAAAGGAAAAAAATAAATCATTCATAGTGGGATAAAGTACAGAACTGGGTTGATCAGTCCAAATTCTAGTCATTCATATTGCCAGTTTCATGTGTAAACTATATGTACTAACCAGGGTTCTACAGAGGAGTGAATTGGTAGAAGGCAGATGATGGGTAGATGGGGAGATAGATGGATAAAAAGGATAAAATAGTAGATATGATATTACACAGATAATGCAGAGATAGATATTGTAGATGGTAGATATAAACGATATACAAACTTGATGAGGTAGTTGTTAATATATTTATATATGTATGTGTATGATAAATCAGATGAGATAGATTAGATAGATAGATAGATAGATAGATAGATAGATAGATAGATGACAGACAGATAAGAAGCAGGGAGCTGATGATGTAAGTACTAGACTGAGGCAAAAGCCTGAGTGCCAGGGGCACCATTGTTCAACAGTAAGAGATAGATGTTCAAGTACAGAAGAGAGGGTGCAAACACTCTTCCCCCTTTCTATGGCCTTCCTAGACCCTCCACAGTTTGGATGATGCCTAGCCACACTGGTGAGGTGCATATTCATCACTCACTCCACCGATTCCAGACATACTCTCACACTCAGACCTAGGAAGAATCCACTACCAGATATCTGGTGTCTCTCAGCCCAGTCAAGATGACACAGAAAATGAACCATCCATGATCCCTTCATGATCCCTCTTAGTGTTCCTTCTTCCTCCTCTTCCTCTCCTACATGCCCATCACTCCCCTCCTCCCCTGCAAGGAATGTACCACCAACAGACTGCCAGATCCTTAGCTGCTTAAACCTCCTACTTTGACTTTAACAGGTGACAAACTGCTTGATGTAACACATCTTACTCTCTAATCTCTCTGATGTACCTAATACATATTGGTATCCATGCTTTGTTAGGTGATGACTGACCCAGAGTGGGCTTTATCTTGCTCGAGTTCCCCCAGGATATCTGGAATTGGAAACCAAAGCTCTAGTGTTTTGCCCTGGGACCAGTTTGAGTGTACCCTTTGTGGTCCTTTGTAACTATAAAAAGATCATCTCTAGAGAAAGCATCCTCCAGGCTTTGCTGAAATGAGCTGGGTGCTGCCCTTAACTGGGCTGCCTGCCATCTTTTGCCTGACAAGACAAGTGACTCTCCAGGGCAAAGGATGGGAGAGAATGTCTTTTAAAAGTACCAAAATAAGGAAGCTTTTCCCTCAGACAGCCCAAGCTCAGATGAAGACATGACACAGTTGTATATGACAACCTCATTTACCACAACCTGAGAAATCGTTTTTGATTACATTACTGCTTGTAATGTTTGTCAATTTTTTGGTTTATATATTTTCTCTATGGCCTATTTCCAGCTATCAACAGGAAGTCACTGGTCACAGAATTGGAAAGGGATGTGTGTAATTATCACTTGTAGGCTGATTTAGAGCAAGCTTCAGCTTGCCTCCACTGTGATTTCATTCCCTCTGTCCCCAGGAACACCCCATCTCCTGATAAGGCCTGTCAACTTCTGTTGGCCATGAATTCATATCTAGACGTGATCATGTGAAATGCCCATTGAGCAAACTAATCTGATGCCCTGGCAGATGCAGTGGGCTTGGATGTTTTCTTTTTAAGTTGTACACAATACATATGCTCATCCTCATCACTAGGCACATGATGAGATTTTCTGAAGTTCAGAGGCTAAGGGCACAGTTCTCCCAGAACGCAAGTCCCTGCTTTCACACTTACTAGTCTGTAACCCAGGAAATTTTTGACTTTACCTGTGACTTAATTTACCCATTTCTAGCTAATAGAAATTCCAGTAGTCTGGATCTCATTGGTGGCACGCAGTCAACTTTCTGTTGCTGTAGCAAAATACCTAAGATAATAACTTATAACAACTTAAAAAGAAGAAGCTCTTATTTTGTCTCACAGTCTCCAAGGTTAGAGTCTATGACACGTTGGTCTTGTTGTCTTAGTGACTATGGCCAGGTATCACATAATTCACAGAGCATCACATCATGGTGGTCAGGAAGCCAGAGACACAGAAAGAGAGGGACCAGCATCCCAACATTCTCCCCACAGACATAACCACTATAACCTAGCTTCCTCCCATGAGTCCCTGACTCCTACAGGTTCTCCCTTCTCCCAGTAGCACCATAATCTGAACACCAAGCCCTTAACTCAAGAGCCTTTGAGGACATTCCAGATCTGTTATGGTTTTAACACCGAATGTGCCCATAGGTTTGTAGTTTGAACACTTGATTTCTAACTGGTGGCGCTATTTAGAAAGACTAGAACTTTTAAGATATGAGGGCGTAACTAAGACCTAGAAGTAGGTCACTAGGTTTGTCAAGGATATACCCAGACTCTGGTTTCTGCACTTTCTGTACTTCCTTGTCTTCCATGATGTGAATATTTACCCCCGCCATAGCTTCTGTCACTATTGGCCAACTGAGCTACTCAGCCCTGCCATGATGGACTGGAATCCCCAGAAACTGTGAGCCAAAAGAAATCTTTCCTCCCTTTAGGTGTTTCTGAAAAGTTGTTTCTGTATTTTGGTCACAACAATACAAAACAAAGTAATAAAAATTCAAACCATAGCAGTTAGTTATACAAATTAAATATTTTAGCATATGTAAAACACTTAATAAAGTACCTGGTTAAAAATAGCAAGGGCATTTTGTTCAACCTTGCACTCCAAGGGGACATCCCTTCTGATGCACTGCCTTATGCCCGAATACCTCCAGCGAGGAGTCTCACTGTTTCTCAAGGTTGCTCTTGCTGCATTCAGCTCAAATTTGTAGGGCTTCCCATACTAAAGCAAAACCAACTTCCTGCAATAGATACCAAGGAAAAGCAGAATCTTCATTCACTTGCAGAGAAGTCAGTTGGCATTCTCGACTTAGTAGTAGTAATCACTAACTCTGCAGGAAAACTCTCCATATGAACCACATTAGCTCACAGAACTCAGCAACTGCAAGCTTGGCACCCTGAGAATCTCTGCACCCTGAACTATCAACAGTCACAGTCACATCCAACTGGTATGCATCTTGGTACCACCCACTCTGCTCACCATTGGATACTGCACAAGAAGGGTCTAAGAGCTTCAGCTCAACTTTGGGGCATTCTTGGTCTTCGGAGAGGGGTGCAGCTTCATCCATCAAGATTGTGTGCAGTAAGGATGAAGTAGGTTTCAAAAAACAAGGACAAAATCCAAACTCAACACATAGTGTGGTGGTGAGAAGGGGACGGTTTCCACAACAACTCTGGAGCTATTTGGTGTTATTAGCTACTACCCTGCTCCATGAAGGATAATTGTTCCATAGCATGAATATTCCTCCCTGTGCTATGTCTTAAGTCACCATGACCCTTAGCTTCTGTGGAAAACAGGAAAGTGTGAAGAGTTTGACTTGAACTGAGCTCAAATCCTTGGCTCCCCTGCCTGTAATCTGTGATTTGGGGCAGGTCATTTAACTCCTGAGGATTTTGCCAACTGTAAAGTTGGATAATAATACTTTTTACTTCAGAGGGCTGTTGGGAAAGTGAAATGAATATGTTAGAATAGTGTTTAGTGACCACTAAGCAGTATTTATTTTTGTATTCTGATGGTGTTCACATTCTATCCATACATATTTGTCACATGATGCTATGTACACGCACACACACATTTTACCTGATTGCTTACCATTACTTACAGGTAACTTTCTTTGTTCACTTCCTATAGTACTTGGGATGAGAAATGTCCCACACAGTCTCAGGCATTTGGCACCAGGTTGGTGGCACTGTCTGGACAGGTTATGAGGAAGTTCATCCCTGCGAGAGGAAATCCATCACTATGGGTTTTAAGGGTTTATAGCTTTATCCTACTTCTAGTCTGTTCTCTCTGACTTGTGCTTGTAACTGAGGATGCAATCAGCTAGCTTCCTGCTCCTGCACCCACACCTATCATTTGTAACCATGCTTCCCTGCCATGATGGATGCTTATCCTTCTGGAACTATAAGCCAAAGTATGCTCATTCTTCTGTAAGTTGCCTTGATCATGGCATTTTATCACAGCACCTGAAAATTAATACCCTTCTATTTCTGATTTTTCAAACATGCATGGCGTTCAATAAACCTTTAAGGGACTAGAGATTAAACAAATGGTTGGTTGGATGAATGGATGAACCCAGTTTCTCAACATTTTACTAGTATCCAACATGCAAAGTTAGGTTTTCTAAACCAAAGTCTCCCCCATGATAGAACCACAAGATACCTTGTGGTATCATGAAACTCACTCACTGCAGTGGCTTGTCTTTTCTCAGCCCACAGAGTAGGAGGGCAAAGCTGTGATCCAGGAAGGGTACCCTGTGTAGGTAGCAAAGGAACCACCAGAGAGCATTGCTAATGGAGATGTGTCCTGACCATCCACAAAGTCTCAGCTCATGCTTCCAGAAACTGGGGGCTGCTGCCAGTAACTCTTCCTAAAACTGGAGTTTGAGGCCTGCCTCATTTGTTTGACACGCATTTCCTACCTCCATGGGGGAGCCCAGGGATGCACCTGTCAACCATTTCAGTGCCCCCCCTTATTGCACTTTCAGGGGCTGTTCTTCAAGGAGTTCTTCTTGAAGTTTACAAGCAAGTAAACCAATGTGTGACACTGACTAGGGGCAAAATTCATAAAATTGAGGCACTGGTCATTCAACTGTCTCAGATTAAAAACAAAAAGAAAAACAAAAAACACCCCAAACCAAACAAAACAAAATCTTTCACATGGTAGGCCTTTGGGCAACCGAAAAAAACAATGTAGTGGTAGTACTTTCACTGGCAGTACCTTTTCAGTGCATTTACTGCACACAGCCATGCCCCCTTCATGGGACTTGGTGGTGACAGAAGTAGAAAGTGGGTCCTTTTCATGCCTTGAGTTGCTGCAGAGGTTGATCTGGTAAGTCCTCCTCAGTCTGGGATAGAAACCCAGCTCCTTGGCCTGAATTCTCTCTGGCCACCTGCTCATCCCACTCGGGCAGCATGTTGAGCTGTCATTGAGATGAAGTGTCATCAAATAGTGTCTGCCACCTATTTAATTTAACAACCTCCTGACTTCACTGCAGATTTTATTTTGGCTGAGTTCGGGGGCTGTGCTGCAGATGGCTCACCAGGAGTGACTGCTCATGCAAGCTCCTGGCAAACTGAACCAAGCCCCATTCTGAGAGCTGTGACCCAGCTCTGTGCTCTTCAGAACTCCTGAAATCTGCAGGTGTCATCTGTACCTCTGTCCTCAGGCTTCGCTAAATGTCTGCTAGCCTGCTACCAGCGGCCTCAGGCACTTATAATTACAGGGACAAGACAAGGGCTCTATTAATACCTCTGAGGCTTTGAGACAGACCACTGTTGTATCCTTTAGTCCTGCCACATTCAGTCCTTGGTCATTTCTTCTCATTGCCCATTTTCCTCGGGGACCTCAAACTTCCCCTCATCTTCAGTTACTATGATGTAGCACTCCTCAGTCCCCACCCGCATCCTCTCTTGAGGTTCTCAATGTGTGTGTCCATGGGCCTTCTCTGGCTGCTTACAAGAAGTCATAGGCATCCCCTACAGCCAGTAGTCTCTCACAGGAGCTTGTCTGCCCCAATCACTCAAGCCTTGCTCACCTGAGACAAGGTGCAGGTTCCCAACTCTCTCCTCCTAGGCTCTCTCACTGCTATCTGGTCACTGACTTCTGATGAGTCTACATGGTATTTCAGATCTTCTCACCCCAACTGCCATTGCCTTAAGGTCCTTTCCTTTTGCACTGAAAGTGTACAGTAACATTCTATGGCAATCCTCTGTTTAGTCCTACTTCCTGTATTACTTACTTTTATTACTGCTGTGACCAATACCTGACAAAAACAATTTATGGGAGGAAAGGTTTCTTCTGACCCATAGTTGAGAGTTAGAGCCCATACTGCTGGGGAAGGAATGATGGGATTCATGGCAGTGGGAGTGTGTCTGGGACTCCTCACATCTTGGTGGACCAAAAAGCTGAGGAAGGGAGAATAATGTAGCTATAGTGGTTTTAATAGGTGTGACCCCCACAGACTCATGTGTTTAAATGCTTGGTCCATAAAGAGTGGCACTCTCAGGAGGTATGGCCTTATTGGAGGAAGTGTGACCTTGTTAGAGGAAGTGTGTCACTGTGGACGTGGGTTTTGAGGTATCACATATGCTTAAGTTATGCTCAGTGTGATACAGAATCCCCTTTGGCTGCCTGCAGATCAAAATATAGAAACTCTCAGCTCCTCCAGCATCATGCCTGCCTTCATGCTGCCATGCTTTCCTGATAATGGATAAACCTCTGAAACTGTAAGCCAGCCCCAATGAAATGTCTTCCTTTATTAGAGTTGCTGTGGTCCTGGTATCTCTTCACAGCAATAAAACCCTAGGCCAATCTCATCACAAGGGCTATTGTCTACATATATCTCTCAAAGCTTCCAAGATGGAGAACCTCTGAATGTGTATATGTGACAGTATGTGGCAATGTCTTGACCAGGCGCTTTGCTACCTTCAGGTAAACTTGAAGCAAACAGGCGTTGGCTAAAAGAGTGGGTCAGGGAGTCCTTCTAGGGCTGCGTGTATGAGTTCGTTAGCACAATCCTGTCGGTCATCCCAATGTTTTCTTTTCCTCCATCCATCCAATTAACCTGATGGCTTGACTTGACCAAATGACTTTCAAGGTTCTACTGGGACCTCCATGGGGTCTGTTCACCTTGCTCACCTACCCTGCCACAAACACAGGAGTCCCATTAATCATGCCCTGGGACTCCTATGGCTCTGCTTAGCCTTGGTCTTGGTCCCCATTTCAGGGAAGCCTGGTTCTGTGCCATGTTTGCTAAAGGTTTTAGGAAGATGTAGATTGGGACTCAGCATGATCTTTAGAGCTCATCCACGTCTACTCTTGTGGTGCCTTCGGTAAAGAGGCAGGCCAAGTGCTCATCCCAGAATGTGACTCTCATAAATCCATGTGCTCCGTGTCCTGCACTTGGGACTGAAAAGGTGGCAATACCTTCAAAGAGGGACCAGTGACCACCAGGTGAGCTAGTGTGAGAAGGCAGCGGTGCTATGCCTTACACCTCCATTCAGATGTACTTCAGAGAGGCACAGGGATAAGGAATTTGAGACAGAAGTCAACACCATTTCCCAGTGTTAGCTTCCCCTTTGTCTTTCTTCCCTTCCTGTCAGCCACACTTCCTGCCCTCATAGCCCCAGGGGAGAAATGAGATGGAACATAAAGTAAAACACAGCATGTGACTCTTCCTGGCTTTGGATCCAAAAGTGGAACAAGAGCTGGAGGAGAGCTGATCTTCTCCTGGAGACGAAGGAGACAAAAGAGGCAGTGCTGAGCAAAGAGCCTGTGAAGTTGACATGGGGAAAAAAAAATGAAGACAGAAGTTTCCTGAGAGGTGAAGGGCTTCCAGAAAGAGATGATACTAGAAGTGGAGTTCAGGATTCACTGGCCCCAGCTTTCTGTTTGGTCAACACCACCAGCACCACAAGCAAAGGGACTTTTGGAGACCAAGAAGCAGCCCCTTGGAAACCAGTCAGGGTCACACTAGGCCACGGCTGAGTTACTGACGCTTTCACAAAATCCTGCTGTTCCTTGCCCTCTAGGGGTTCCAAGGACTCCTTGTGAGTGCAGCCTAGCATCCTGTAAGAGGGCTT
The DNA here is from genome assembly GCA_907164525.1 of Lophiomys imhausi. Taxonomy (NCBI): domain Eukaryota; kingdom Metazoa; phylum Chordata; class Mammalia; order Rodentia; family Muridae; genus Lophiomys; species Lophiomys imhausi. Next base: position 1,680,987 of record CAJQZJ010033130.1, read on the forward strand.
CTCTCATGCTCTGGGACTAAGCTTTCTTCATCTAACTGAACCGCTTACCAAGTCTTGGGAATTCCATAAACTCAAGAGAAGATGCGAGCCCACCAAAGGTGAAGGGTTGCAAGGTACTCAATCCATCCATCAGTGGAGTAGAGGTTGACCTGAAGACCCGGATTTATGATGAAGACACACTGTATGTTTGAAATTGTCAAAAATAAAGTAAAAGTATTTTTAAAACCATTCTTTGTGAAGCATAAAAGTATTCTTGGCAATATTTCAATTTGTAAAATTAATATTTAGTTTTTCAAAGGGAGCCCAGCCAGAAGGTGAGGGAGACCTGTAGTACCATGATGTGCTCATTAAAAAACAAAGTTCCAGCATTTCAGTGGAATGAGAAAATATTCGGGATTATTTAATAGGTGTCACTGTGGAGTTTTGAATAATAATGGCCCCCAGAGGATCATGTTTGAATATCTGGTTCTGGTAAATAGAACTGTTTGGGAAGGATTAGGAAGTGTGGATTTGTTGGAGTCTGTGTGTCACTGGGGGGTGGGCTTTGTGGCTTCAAAATCTCATGCTAGGCCCACTCACTCTCTGCCTACTGCCAGTGGATCAGGATGTAACTCTTAGCTACTGCTCCTGGGGCCATGCCTGCCCGCCGCCGCCTGCTTGCCTGCATGCTGCCCTGCTCCCTGCCATGGCAGTCATTAACTCACCCTTTGAAACTATAAGCTAGCCCCCAATTACATGCTTTCTTCTAAAAGTTGCCTCAGTCATAGTGTTTTATCACAGCAATAGAAAAATAACTGAGACAGTCACTACATAAGAATTTTTTTTTAAATATGGCTAAGAAACTTTGTAAGGTTAAGTATACTGTATTTCTCAAAGATCTGAAACATGCACAATGTAAATAAATTCATACAGCTGGACGTATTTTGGTGACCGAAATTGTGGTTACACTCTGTACTCCAAGAGGTCAGGTTTGGCTTTCCATCCTTGAGAAGCCAATTTAAACAACCAAATTAAATAGTTTCAAAGGCAGGAAAAGGACATTTATTCAGGATAGCCACATTGGAAAGAAGGACTAAGAGGCCCTCACTCTAGTCCATCGCTGGGCCCTGAAGTGAGAGTAAAGCTTAAATAAGGAGCCAGGAATGGGCACCAGTAGGCAGTCTAGGATGAGGTGTGGTCCTGCCCGCCCTGATCCATCATTGTCAGGGCTCCTATCTCTTCCTGTAAAGAGGCTAATGAGTAGTTAGGATTGTGTGACATCCTTTCTAAGAGACAATTTCTCCCCTGTCTGGCTCCAGACTTCAGCCCTTTTCTTCTCCAGACATGAGATTACATGGGTGGGTGAGTGGGGGGTGGGTTGTCCAGGTTTTGGGGGTCTATTGTTTCAATAGTCTGTTACTTATAAGAATATTGCCATTTCTGAGAGGCCAGTTAGGGATGCGTGCCTGTAATTCCTGCAGCTGAGGGAACAACAATCCAGCCAGGTCCGAAGTTCAAGATTACCTGCAGCTACAGAGCAGAATTTTAAGCCAGCCTGGGCTCCATGAGGCATTGTTTCAAACAAAACAAAATGAGCAATTTAAAAAAATGAATTAAATTCCTTATTATGCCAAAAATGACCTAGAGAAATATTTGGCATTATACATAAAATAAAATTTAGATAGAAGCTGTATAAGAGGAAGCATAAACCATGATGAGTGAGGGGGCTCTGGAGAATGGCTGTGTGCCTGTGGTTGATTTAGTTAAATTCTTACTGAACACATCCCATTTCACAAGGAAAACCCCTATGCTCAGAACTGACAATGCATTCGCAGTGCATTCTGGACAGCTAGTCCTCAGTACCAAAGCCCCTGAAACTTGGTGACATAAAGCCCCAGACTCTGTAGGTAGAACTTGGTGGAGCCCACCGGGACAGCTAATTGCGACTCCACGGCATCTGGAGACCTGAAGAGGGGAAGGGGCTTCCATGTCATTTTGCACCCACCACCAGTCAGCCATCTAACTTAAAGAACAGCACCCCCTGCCACTCTAAGCTTTCTATCTGTGGACAAGTGTGAGGCATCCCAAAAGTCTGTGAATAGAAGCTACAGTCTCTCCTTTGCCTTGATTCTAATATGTATACTGGCTCATTGTGAATCTTGAACTGTAGAGTCCAGGCTGGCCATGAAGCTGTTGCCCGTCAGAGGACCACCTCTCCAGTGGGGAGCACCTTTACCAACAGCTATCCCTGACACAGATGTTTGGCTTCCCACAACACAGTCCATTCCCCAATGGGAGAGTGTCAACCCTGTCTCTAAGCTGGCAGGCCTGAGTGTGAGCATTTTTCATTGGAAGCAGGATGGATATTAAGACTAGATGGATATTAAGCAGAGGCTTTCAGACATACCAACAAGATACTTTCCTTTCTACATGCTTTTATTAACTTCTAAGAGAATTCTCAGGACACTTCCATGGGTTTTACAACTATAAACTTACTGCACTCTATGGAGAGCCCAGGAGTGACAAGATTGCTTAAGTACACTTGCTCACATTCCATGCCTTTCTGACCATCTGCCTGGTGTACGAGCAAAGAGAAAGATACTCTTGATTCAACAATTCCCAAATTAGCCTCTTACAAGAATGTAGCCAGATGCCCAGTGTCAAGCTCTGCCCATTCTGAGTCAGGAACAAAAACAGATCATTGACTGTAATGAGAAATGCTTGAGATTTGCATGGGGGGACAGAAGTGGGAGATGACAGTGGAGGGCAGGAATGGAGCAGAGGATTGATGTGCCAAGAGAGACCTGGGGAGAGGTTAGAAATAATACCTTCCTCATCTTCTCTGACAGGCAGCGAGCAGAGCGCTGCTGTGGCTGACTAGCTTATGCATTACCCAGAAGCCTCAGTGTTCATCTGACTGGAATGCCCATCAGGATACTTATCATGGAGACCCGCTGGTTTCTAACCTCCTTGTCACCATATTAATTACATTCTTCCATGACCATAATTCTTGACAGAAACAATATAAGGGAGGAAAGATTATTTTGGCTCATGGTATTGGAAGATTAGAAGGTTTTGGTCCATTGTGGCAGAAAAGACATGGTGGAACAATTCTGTTCATGGCAGCAGGAGAAAGTGGTAGTTGTTCACATCACAGCAGACCATGAGCAGAGTGTGGGCAGGAACCAGGGGAGAGTACACCCTTCAAAGAAAGGCCTTGCTCTATTTCTGCCAGCACAGTCTCATCTCCTAAGAGTGCCACAGCCTCTACAAATAGTCCCAACATCTCTGGAACAAACCTTCACAGATGAGCTCCTGGGGACATTTCAGATTCAACCATAATAATCACCAAGTATCTGAGCTAAAGGACAAATAATGACTCCCTTGTCTGATAACTGAGCTAAGGCAAATTCATTTGACTGCTGGTGTCTGGGCACTTCCTGAGACAATGGATATAAGCCCAATATTTCCACAGTGCCCAATGGTGAAATGGAGTGAGAAGGCCCATCTCATCTATCTGCACTGCTGGGCACCTAAGATTTATGCACTGAAGTGCCCTAGGAGATGATCAGGGGTCACTGTCACACTAAGGACATTCCAAGAAGGTTCCCCACCTTCTGACAATACCCAGTGCTTCAGGGTAGTATGGCTGTAGACAGGGTACCTTGCTTCCCCATCAGGGGATTGAACCCTGACCTCCCATATCACAGGAAGCAATGCCTATCACTATGATAAGCAGGATGCACCCTATATTCTGATTTGTATCATCTTTGATATTTACAAAGTCTTCATGTGTGCCATCTTACCTAATACACATAGAGACAATCCTGTTACGCACAAGAAATCTGAGACTAGAGAGCATGTGAGAGCTGCACATGCTGCAATTTTATTTTACTTTTTTTCTGGTAATAGTTATGGAACTAGGGCCTTGTGTAATCTAGAAAAAAGACTCTACTACTGAGCTATACCCTTAGTCCATAGAGCTCAGGTTGGCCTCAAAACAGTAATTCTCCTGTTTACTAAGTGCTGGTGCCCCATCATGCTTAAGAGACATCTTGTTAGTACCCTGCTTTTGTTCAGTGCTGCAAACTCAGTTTTAATGACTCCAAATCTCATTTTGTACCAAAGATGACACAAACTTCAGAGAAGACTTGTGTGTGCATGTGTGAATGTATGGCAAGTGGCATGTGAATGTATGCCTGTGTGGCAGGTCCTTTGGTCTCATGTAGCCCCCTTCCCTCTTCCAGTCACTATGAACTTTTCTGCCCACCTGAGAAGGAAACGGGCTTAGCATTGACCAAGTCCATCATCAGGAGAATGGTGGTAAACTGAGGTTGATCTCATTCTGAGGCCAATCTTCCCTCCATTCTGTGGATCTCATTCTTTTACATCAAATATGGGAAAGCAATGTTAAGTGATGTTAGACTCACTCCACCAGGTCAGAAAAGAGCCATGCTGGAACCCGACCACCATCCCAGTGGCCAAGGCTGGGTTGTGGCTTCATCCCAGAAAGCCTGAAATCAAACAAGACCCTAATGAGGATCCTAGTCACTGTTCTCCTAGTAAGGTGTTAGAGGACAAAGTATTGAAGGAAGATTGGGGTTCTGAACTGCCCCCAAAGGACAGTATCCAAGCCTATTTTGGCCAGAGGTAGACCCAGATTGGCTCTGTACAGCGACATGGTTCATCAGCATCTCCGGCTAACTTGTCTGATCAGCCCCAAGATCTCCCTCTAAGCTTGTGGTGTCCAAGACCCGTGCTTGACCACCTGTATCAGATTCTGCCACCCTTTGCTTGGCTCACTGTCTGCAGGTAGCTCAGCAGTGACTGTGAAATGAATAAAAGGTAAAATGGCCTAACAGCAGCCACCAGAATTGTGGGCCTGCAGCCCAGTGGTAACCTAAGATGGCCTACCACTGGTAACCTAAGATGGCCTACCACTAGGACACAGAGCCCACCAGGACTGTGCAGATGACTGAGATGAGGAAGCTATTCCCAGACTTCCACTGGAGGTCCCGTAAGCAAAAGGAGACACAGATGGAGGAGACAGTTGTGGCAGATGGTGTCCTTCCAGGAGGGAGCAAGAGAGTCTGACGTCAGGGAGGAGTGGGGGTTGGGCACCTCATGATGACTCTGTGTCCCATTCTAGGCCACCTGGCAGGGAGCTGGAGGAGGAACTTATGCTGGAGAATTTGTAATTATTATTTGAGCTTCTGAAAACATGGGCATTCCTAAACTTAGTAGAGGAAATTCTGCCCAGCTGCTGACTAGTTGCTGCTGAGAGGAAAGTCTGGGAGCTTTTCTCTGTCCTTACCAATTTTATCATAGCTAATTAGTACCCTGGAGGAAGGGAAGAAGAAGAAGAAGAAGAAGAAGAAGAAGAAGAAGAAGAAGAAGAAGAAGAAGAAGAAGTAAATCATTGAGCCTCTCCAGAGGCAGAGGCTTTGGAAGGCAGTTCTGTCGCCTTGGTCATACTACTGTACAGAGAGCAGAAGCCAGGAAAGGGCATCATTAGGACCACACTGGGGACCACCAGGGGCTGTTATACAGGCTGTGCCCTGAACAATATTGGAAGCACAATTTACTTCATAATCTCTTCTGTAGATGTGCACTGTGGAACACATGGAAAATGATATATGGATCTTAGGCTAAGAAGCTGTATGCAGCTCTGTACACAAAGGTCAAAAGAGGAAATTGGTTCTGGATTCAGCAGATAACAAACAATGAATCTCCTTGCTCCAGCCATCATGTTGCCCTCTTCAGGGTTATTTGAATACAGAGCCGTGACACCAAACTCTCTCACACCAAACCTAACTTAGGTTTTAGATAATTTTTTTTTTTTTGGTAAAGATCACCATTCCCCCTATCCCCATCAGTTCTTCAGAGCACTATGTAATGAGACCTTTACATAAAATATTATTCTCAAAAATGAAAAACAGATGAAAGAAATGTTAGGCTACCCAAATTTCTGACTTCTTGATTAGATAACTTGACTGACAGTTGACCACGGTTGGCTTTGTTTCACCTTTGCTGTCTCAGATGATTGGTTCCTCTCACCAGAGGCAGAATCCCTTAGCAGGGCTTTGGATCACTTTGTTCAGCATGTGTCACCTGTCAGTTTGGTAAATGCTTCTTACAGTGTCTTGTGAGATACACCACTATGATAATATCTGGCACATTGGTGTTGATGGGATTAGTAAAATACAAACCTAACTGAAAGCCTTGCTACAACCACTCTTGTCATACAGTACCTCTATTGAAGGATGTTAAATAAATTCAAATGCTGTTAAACACTTATACCTTTCAAGCTATGGGATAAAAATATATCAAGGGCAGCTGAGATGGCTCAGTTAGTAAGGGTGCTTGCCTCTAAGGATGATGATTTGAGTTTGATCCCTAAAACCCACACTGTGGAAGGAAGTAACCAAACCCTGAAAGTTGTATTCTGACCTCCATACATGTGCAGTGAAATGCACACACCCACACAATGCACACATATGCACACATAAATAAACATAGTAACAATATTAATTATTCCTTTTCTCTGTTTACAAAAAATCACGATTTATTATCTAACATTTACTAAGCAATTTTTGTGTCCCATTGAGTACAGCTCTCCACACAAATATCTCATTCAGTCCTCATGCAACTTTCCAAGGCAGTTATGATTCTAGCAGTCCACCCTCCCCCCTTTTAGGTACACCAGGCTTGATGAGTTTCAGTAATTTACTTAGTGTCAGCCCAGTAACAGGTAGCATAGTAGAGCTGTCATCAGAACAACTTGTACTTTAATTACAGACAATAGTTCCTTCTGAGCTCTGTGCAAAGTTGAGAAGAGGGGAGAGGGTCAGATGGTGTGTTTCTTACAACCTTTCTATAACATGTGATGAAGGGAAACATTTTCCATTTGTCCTTCCGTAATATTTCTCATGCTTTTCCCAGCAGTACATCTTATTTTTCATTCTCATTAAGTATCTACACCTCACTAGATACCCTTTTGAAATCTGTTGTCTGCCCTGTGGCTACACAGGATTTGATTGGCTCATTCCTCATTTGAGTACTTAGGTGGGTTTTAGTGTGTATTACGGATGATGCTGTGTGCTAGATTGTCAAACCTGCCCCCAGTGTTCTCTCTCATCATGACATTAAGTTATTCCTCTACTCCTCAAGCCAGCACTGGCTGTGTCTCAGCTATCACACAAGGATGGAAAGCTAGACCACTTCCTAAGTACCAGGTGGCTCAGTGGCTATCATCATTACAAAAGACACTTGACATTGTGCAAATCATAAAGAAAAAGTGTTTATTCTGACACATTTTTATGGAAGGGTGGAAGGTCCAAACTCAGGTGACCACAGCTGGTTGAGGGCTTTACACTGCTTTAAGCCACAAGGAAAGAGAAAGGACGAAAGAACAGCACAGGGGGAAAGAACCTAGGCTGAGAGCTTCTAACTCATTCCTGAGGGCTCTGCTCCCAGCAGGTTGAGCATTGCCTATAAGGCTCCCTCCCAACACTTCCACTTTGAGAAAAGAAGTTTCCAATGAAAGAGATTTTAGGGATAATACCTAAACCTTCATACCATGAGCACAGACAGAGACACAGCTCATGCTTACACACCAAGGCTGGCCCTCTTGTCATCATCTGAAGGAGCCCAGGCTAGCATCCTGGATGATGAGAACAAATTGGTCCCATGGCTCCTGTCACCCACTCCACCAGACTTGGAAAGAGGACATCCTAGACCATCTACCTACCAGTCAATCGGATATCAGATCCAGGAAGCCCAAAAGGATTCGCTAGAGGCCTGAACTGACAAGAGTAAGACAAGCTGCATGAGTAATCACAAGGAAAAGTTACACGAGGAGTGAGAGGCAGAGGTGTGGAATGTGGTGGAGGAAGAGGAAGAACCAAGAGGAACCAGGGAGAAAAAGAAGGAAAAGGAGATTAGAAGTTCAGGCCATGGAGCCATAGACCAGAATTGAGATGGAGATGTAAGGGTGTAGAATCAATGAACTTGGCAATACTCAAAACTGTAACATTATTAATTTGTATATTGTGGGACACCAAACTGTCACTCACAGATGTAAACCCCCCACTTACCAGCAAGACAGATTCTTCTTTTTCTTTTCCACCAACATGATGACTCTGACATCTGTGTGTTTGTTTCCACAGTGAGATCATCACTGCATCTAATCTGTTGTCTTGTGATTAGTGTTCATTGTCAGTTTGGCGGTTTTTGTTGTTGTGGTTGTTTATGTGCTTGGCCCATTTTACCCATGGACTCTTTGTTCTTATGAGTCACAAGGCTGTCCATCTCTGTCTCAGGTGCCACTAGCGTCATCATTGGTACTTTGCCTTTCAGTTATCTTCAGAGGGCTCTAAATACTCAAGTATCATATAATGCAGCCGTTCAAAGTATAAGGTCCCTTGAGTTTTGACAAATGTGTGTGACTATGCCCACACCACCACAGCCCACACTCAGCATTTGTCACCCACACGATTCCTCCTTGTCCCTATTTAGTCATTTCCTACCCAACTCTTGGCCCCAGGAAACCACCCATCTGCATTTTCTAGCATACATTAAGAATGTCTAGGTCTTTTTGATACTTAATTTTTTTTCTTTTTTAAAAAACTAACGCAAATGAATTTTTCTTTACCTGGTTTGGGTCAAAGGCCACCTAGGAGGGACTGGAGATATGTCTCAGCATTGAAGAACACTTACTGGTCTTTCAGAGGATGTGAGTTTAGTTCCTACAGCACCCAAGTTGGTTAGCTCACAATCACCTGTAACTTCAGCATCCTCTTCTGGCTGGCCTCTGTATGCCTGCACACATATGCCATATACTCACTCAATGCACACACAGGGATAAAAATATAAGTAAATCTTCAAAGACATAAAAGACTATATCAAAGATTACATAAATATTTACCTATGTTCTCCTCTATTCATTATTTTATTAGCTCTTATTGTTGTTGTTATTGGTGTGTGGGGGAGGCAGAAAACAACTTTTCTAGTCAACTTTTAGATTTAACCCTTAGTTCATGGTATTTTTAATGTCTCCTATGAGGAATTTACCCTATTACTACTTCCCAAATTTGCCAATTATCCAATATTATCTTATCCCATTCACACACACACACACACACACACACACACACACACACACACACACCTCTTTCTGTTTTCCTTTGAACCCAAGTTGCTGATGACTTTATTGCTGTAGTAGTTTTATGCTTTTGAGTTGCAGGAGTATTGGTACCCTCTCACCTTCAACCATTCTCTTTTTTAATATTTTCTTGAATTTTATTGTTCATAAAATTTAGAAGCACTTTAACATGTTCTTAAAAGGAAGAGAAATGCTTAGGAAAAGAAAATGCATAGTCTTATCCATCATTTACATGTTTTAATCATTTATATTTTTTATTCCCTTTAGTGTTATTTGTCCACATGAGCTGTAGGCTTTCTAGAGACAACAGTCACTTATTGTATGTCTTTGTATTCACAGTGCCTGATACACAGATGCATAGCAAGAGTATTGGTGTAATAACCCCTCCCAGATATCTATGTCATCAGAGATCTTTTGAAAAATAAATGTGTTTAAACTATCCATTAGAAGAAGGCACAAAGATGTCCACAGTGGTAGTTAGTATGTAATTGGCCTCCATAGGCCCATAGAGAGTGGCACTATTAGGAGGTGTGGCCTTGTTGGAGTTGGTGTAGCCTTGTTGGAGGAAGTGTGTCACTGAGGAGCTGGGCTTTGGGGTCTTATATGTGCTCAAACTATGCCCAGTGGGACAGTCTCCTTCTTTGCCTGAGGATCAAGATGTAGAACTCTTACCTTCTCCCGCACCATGTCTGCCTGCATGCAGTCATGCTTCCTGCCATGATAATAATGGACTAAACCTCTGAAACTATAAGCCAGTCCCCATTAAATGTTGTACTTTATAAGAGTTGAGGTAGTCATGGTGTCTCTTCACAGCAATGGAACTCTAAGACATCCATTATGCATTAGGAGATGGCTCAGTGGGTTAAGGCCTGCCCCACACGCATAAAGAACAGAGTTCAGATTCCAAATGCTGGGTGGGAGTGCTAGTCTGTTTATGATCCCAGTGTTTGGGAGGTGGAGATCCATGGCTAACTAGACTAGCTGAACTGCATACTCTAGGTTCAAGTGAGAGTCTTACCTCCACATGCACTCACATATTCACATGCAAATACACACACACACACACACACACACACACACACACACGGAAAAAAACCAAATCATGCACATATAACATATCTAAAATATGAATCTTCATACAGTTTGAGTGAGAAAATACTAGGAGTGAACTGAATCTGTGTGGTTGAGTCAGTCCTTGAGTGTGCTCTTATTACAGGATTCTACAATGTTGGACTGAAGGTCTTATCTCAAGTGAAGTCTGGGAAGGTCTGGATTTTCAGGTTCTTGTCCCTATAAAAAAAAGAATTCAGAACAGAAATAAAGTGAAGAACTATAGGAGGTTTATTATAGGGCCAATGTACACACATGAGAGAGTAAGTCAGGCATCTACAGAAAATGGCATGTCTGGGGTCCCGGATGGCTTGTTTCCTGGGGGAGGGAGGATAGAAGGTTATTCAGTAAATGAAGAGGAAAGCTGGTGAAGTCAAGAAATGGATCAAGGTTTTAATAAAATAGGGTTCACTTTCCTATTTTTTCCCCTGTATTTGGCTTTCTAGCTATTCTAGGATCAGATGCATGAGAGAGAGAAGTTTTCAAAGCTGACACATGGATGTGCCATTGTAATGAAGCAAGACTCAGTGAGCAGTGCTCTGGATTGGCTGTGTTGGTACTATCTGGTCTGGAATAGTTTCCTTCCCTTGCTGTTTGGGTGGTCACATGATATCCCACTATTGCACAGCTCTGAGGTTTCATCAGTCACTTGGCAATGCTTATCCATCCTCTCAATACCACAATACATGAGCTATCCTGTTCCTTCATCTAACTTATGAAGAAGTCAAGACCATGACTGGTAAGATCCAGGTCACATGACTGTTATAACATCTGGAAGCAGAATCACCCAAGAGCATTCCTCTTGTTTTTGTGCTGGGAGAACACACAAAACTGAAAATAAAACAAAAACAAAACCAAGAAAATCCAAAATCTTTCAAACTCCTATAATCTTCAAAAATCCTACATACTAATGGACATTTAAGCAGACTGGTCACCCATCTCCCAGGTCTGTCTTTTTTTTTTTTTTTGAAAAAAATTTATTATGTGAATTTCACATAACACACCCTGTTCCCTCTCATCTCCCACCTCCCCTCAGACCCACCCTCCACCTTTGCAATCTGTCCCAGCATAAAAAATAAAATCTCATTGTGGAAGCTGCAGTGTGTCCCACAATATTCCCTTTTGTCCACACATTTTACTTGAAAATATTCAGTAAAATGACTGACTCCTTGGTCTGGTATGAGGCCTCTGGTTCCTGCTACTTTGTCAATACTGGAACCTCAGTGGAAGTCCTCTCAGATATGCTGTAACTATCCTGTGTCATGGAGATCCTGTAGTTTTGGGTTGTGGAACTTGCCTCTTCTTGCACTCCAGCAGTTCATCCATGGGGTAGATGTTGGGGTGGGCCAACTCAAAGCCCTGGTTCTAGACATGCAACCCCCACTTGCAGGGCCAGTACTACTGTGGAAAGGTGCAGGGCCTGCTCTCCAGAGTGCTGCAGCATGTGAGGGGCAGGGACAGCTCTTATGCTCTTGTGACCCCCATCTGGGCCAGATCTCACCCCGGGGCTGGATCTCCACAACCCCCCATCCAGGGCCAGGCAGAGTTCTTCTAGTTTCTGGCTTGTTTCCTGTCCTGGGAGCCCATCTGGTGCTTGTCTGGTCTGGTTGTCATCACAGGCTACCTCCTGGTGCCAATGTTGTATTGGTATCCAGCTTGCTTTTTTTCCCCAGGAATGTTAGGCTACTATTCATTCAGTTGTTCATAGGTCAGAACACTGAATATAGATACAGCCTCTCTCCTCTCTGCCACCTACTGATGCGCATGTGACATCGCAGCCACATCTGCAATGCCTCTAGGGGCAGTCCAGGTTTATCTTTTTTGTTTTGTTTTGTTTGTATTTTGTTTTGTTTAACTGCTCCTTGACTTTGACAGTGAAGGTGAAGCTGCTATCCCACCCTGCCCCAGCAACAGCTCAAGGAATTCCCTTGATATATGAGGGTAGCATATTCTGCTAGATTGGAATCCTTGTCTTCTCCAGAGAGAAGAATTTCAGAAGGAGCTAATGTGAAGCACAGTTGGAATATATTGAAAGAAAATATTAAAATAGATTTAAGTAACGGAATCTCAGGAAGAAAGACAAGCCTGGAAGACGGGTGACCAGTCTACTTAAATGTCCCAGTGGTATGTAGGATTTTTGAAGATTATAGGAGTTTGAAAGATTTTGAATTTTCTTGGTTTTCTTTAACCAATTTAGAACCATTCCTTTCTTCCTCTACTTTTATATCTGGCAGTTGAGATTATAGAGTGATCCTGGGATTGAATGGGATTACAGTCTGGTAAAATAAAACCAGGAGCTAGTAGGTTTGTGGAGGGGTTAGATTGTGTCCACTTACTTTAAAGGGCCTGCAGCAAATGTTGTAAATTGTTGGAGTTCTGGGAGAGGCTTCAACTAGATTCTGTACTGAGAGGCTTCTTTACTTTCCTATGTCTCTAGAACGTCCCCTGCCTTTCTATCCTGCCTCAACCCAGTTAATATTTGGCTCTTCTTGGAAGCAAGTGTTATAAAACTTTTTCTTTATAGTAGAAAGTCACTGTGGTGGTCTGAATGAGAATGGCTCCATAGGCTCATAGATTTGAATGCTTCAGAATCAGGAAGGAGGAAACAGGATTACTTGAAAGGATTAGGAGATGTGGCCTTGTTGGAGGAAGTGTATCACTGAGGGTGGATTTTGAAGTTTCAAAAACGCAAGGCAAACTCAGAGTCTCTCTCTGCCTATGGATCAGGATGTATAGCTCTCAGCTACTGATCCAGCATCTGCTTGCATGCCACATGCTTCCTGTCATGATGATAATAGACAAAACCTCTGAAACTGTAAGCCAGTCCTAAATTGTTTCCTTTTATTATAGTTCCCTTGGTCATGGTGTCTCTTCACGGCAATAGAGAACAGTGACAGACGGTCATCCTACTGAGCAAGGTATTGCTTTGACAGGCCTGGTCATGCTGCTTGTGGGTGAATGGAGACTTTGGAACTTGGAGTTAGGAAAACTATTGTACACTAAGCTTGGTTTAATGGGCCACACTAATAGGAGTATGGAAGACAGCGCTGAGGGGAAATTGAACTGTAGGGGTTCAACTCAAAACATTTCGGAGGGCAAGAATATTAGTAAGTAGCCTAGAGACTATTGTGATATTTTGTAAAGAATATGTGGCTACTTTTTGCCCTTGTCCAAAAAATTCTGCCTGGGGCTAAATTTAAGAGTTTTTGGATTAATAACTTTTGGTGGAGATTTCAAGACAGTCTAATATTGACTGTGTTGCATGGTTATTAGTGGCTACTTTTTATGCAGATATGTAAGGAAAAAAAGCAAACTGAGCAAGGAAAAATTCAAAATGTGTAGTTTGAGGAGAAATGGAGCACCAGGAAATGTAAGGGGGCTAAGTCCAGTGCTCAAGGAGATAAAAAGCTTAATAAGAAGCCTGATTATAAATGGAATAAAGGGAGTGGTGATCTCAGGGCAAGAATCCACCCAGGTAAGCTTCCAATTTGTAAAAAGGAATTAAAGAAGATCTTAAGCAGTGAAAGACATCATATAAAACAGAAATATGATGAAAATGTATTTGAGTGAGAGGGTCAAGTTCCAGCCCCAGCAAGCAAAAGAACTTGTCAGTTTTGGTCACATGGTTCTGATGTTAGAATCAAGAATGCAAGAAAGAGGTTGTGCAATCTCCTTCTGTGGCTAGAGAACACTACTGAGGCCAGGCATGTGACAGGGGTGTCCCTGTATAGAGGCCATTGTATGATATTGTGAAGGTAAAGCTTGGGCTGCCTTGGAGACCCCAAGATATTGGAGATGCCAGAGTCATAGGATACCTGCCAAGGGCCATGGAACCAGCCTAAGAGGGAGAAGCATGTTACAGTCAACAAAGCTGACAGGAGTTGGAGATCTGAAGAGCCCTTTGACATTAGACATTGAGATGTAGAGTTTGGAATTTGCCCTGCTGGTTTTCTGACTTTCTTTGGTCCAGTATTTCCTCACTATGGTCCTTTACTTCCCTTTTGTAATGATAATGTATATGCCCCATTGCATGTTGGAAGTATGTCATGTTTTTTTATTTTGATTTTACTAGGGATTACAATTAAGAGACTGCTTTGACTTTCAGAAGAGACTTTGAATGTTAGATTTAAAAAAAAAAACAGTGTGGAGACTGTTATAGACTACAGGAACTTTTAAAGTTGGACTGAATGCATTTTTGCATTATGATATGCCCACAAGGGCCTATAGTGGCCAGGGAGTGGAATGTAGTGGTTTGAATGAGACTGGTCCCTGTAGGCATAACTTTATAGTGTAACTCAAATGCTGATTTCTGTAACACCCCCCCCCCCCATCCAGCTGCACTCCTTGTTCCGAGAATCTCCTGTCTTAATGTTGTATAAACACTGTTCCCCAACTGTCCATTAATATGCCAATAAAGCAGCTTACAGTCAATCACTGAGCAGGGGAAAGAATAGGGTTGGACTTCCTGCCCTCCAGGGGAGGAAGAGTTAGAGAGAAGGAAGTAGGGGGATAAAGTCACAGGGAGAGGTGGAGGAGACATCAGGAGAGAGCCAGCTGAAGCAGAAAAGCCATAAAGTGCAAGTATCTCTGGGATTTATGCTAGGAGGATGCCAGATTAGCTTAATGGGTTAAGAACAGAGTAATAACTGCTCAATTCTTGTGTTGTGAAGTTTCTTTAACAAATAATAGAGTCTCAATTATTTGGGTGATAGCTGGGTTAAGAGAGAAACTGAGAAACAAACATAATTGTATAAAATTACACTAATGGGTCCTCATAGGCTCATAGATTTGAACGCTTGGTCACAAAGAAGTGGCACTGTTTGAAATGTTTTATTGGAGGAAGTGTGTCACTGGAGGTGGGCTTTGAAGTTTCAAAAGCCCAACCAAAGCTCGGAGTCTCTGTCTTTGGATCAGGATGTTGCCTTGGCCATGGCATTTCTTCACAGTAATACAACAGTAACCAAGACACCATGCCTTCAAATAAAGCAACAAGATCCTAAAACTCTGAAGCATTTTCTTAAAAGGAAACTTATCTTCTTCTTTGTTTTGTTTAGAACAGAATCTGACCTTGTAGCCCAGGCTGGCATCAAACCCATGATTCTCCTTCAGGCTCCCCAGTACTGGAATTACAAATACACATCACCAGGCTTAATGTTAAATCTACTCTCTAAAATGAACAGAACTATTTCAGTTCAAAATGGCTGTCCAGCAAAGCCACTGAAGTTTACATATAACTGACATGAAAAGAGAAAAGAGACAGACAGAAATTATATCACTATGTGTCAAAGGAGAAGTAATTTCCAACAGAAACCACAATGTCCAGATCCACCAGGGTAACAAAGAATCAGGACTGAGGAGGAAGGAGAACAGGGACAAATTCTGAGAACACCCCCCACACCACCACCATTCCTCAGGGTCACATAGATAGTTCAGCTGCTGAGATCTATGCTGGCTGAGATCCTATTTTATGCAGAAGACAGCTTGATGAGCTGGTGAGTAAATAATCTGCCTAGAGGAGGGTGTCCCTGACCAGAGGCAATGCAGCCACATGCTGACTGACCAGAACATTGTGTTCAGGGACTGTCCCAGGCCAGTGGACCACAACTCCTCATGAAAACTGCAGGAAGAAGTCCATAGACTCAGACAATAAGCAAGTGTTTATGTTCAGGCTTGCTTTCAGAAAATAAATAAGAAAAAAGTACAAGATAGAGGTGTCACCAACCCATGATGAATCCTAGAAAGCTCTGGAAACTTTCAGTACACAATTTGATAGCCATTACAGAGCTGTGGGTAAAATGACATTCTCCTAGCTTTGTTTATTTATTTTTTTTTTTACAGGTTGGAGTACAAAAGGATATTTTCTCATAAAAACAAACCCAAAGGCCCTGGAGGCTTCTCCCAAGAATGAATTTCCAGGGGGTTGTGGATTTACAAGGAGACCATGAAACAGAAATCATCTGAGAACAACAGGAAGTGATCTGAGAACACAGGAAGTGATTGAGAACACAGGAAGTGATCTTCTTGGGGTAGGGGGCGGCACAGACCTCCAGCAGCATGCACAGCAGTCGGATCTTTAGAGAAGGGAGGATCCAAAGCACTCAGATAAAAAAACTTGTCAGGACAGAGTGTAGAGAGCTGCGACGTGCCGCGCCCTAAAGATGGCGCTGGTTTCCGCCTTCCACCAGCCCGATGGTGAGCGCTCTCGGTGGTGAACAGGTCCATGTTTGGTTGGGACCACTGATCTGGCTTGCTTCCGCATACGTGGGCCTGTAAGATAGCACCACATGGCTTTACTTGACTGGCTGTTCATATAGTATTTAGCCTGTGGGTTGGGTCTGCCCCATTATTCGGAAGACTGTTTTCAAGGGACCTGAATAAACTGCTTGAGAAGAGCTTTTGTGAGTTGCATCATCCTTGCTGGTCGAGGGGGATGCGACAACAGAGAGATTAAAACCAAGCCTGGCTTCTCCTGGAACGATAAGAACAGAGCCCTGCCCCAATCCCAACCCTAGGACAATTGTCCTATTTTTTTTTTATGGGGGGAGTGGGGGGGTGCTAGGTAGTACTTCTCCTGAAGCAAATTTGGCCTTCTGACAACATACAAAGCGTTATCTTTCAATCCGGGTTAAAGAAGAAATCATTCTGTCACCTTGGAGCTAAACCAGCTCCAGTGTATATATTTTGAGATCCCAAAGGACAATCTGCCTGCATCGAGAAGGCCTTTTGTAAGTAGCCTCCAAACCTAGGTCCCTCCAAATCCCATGTGTGTGTCTCTGAACTCTAATTGTTGGGATCAGAGACCTGTGGTTCCCATCTGAAGGAATCAAAGATGTGTTCCACCACTCCTGGATCGAAGTCTTTCTCTATTTAGAGTTTGCCCTGCATCAGACTGACCCTGAGCTCCGGGATCTGCCCGTTTCTGTCTCCAGTGTGCTGGGAGCTGGGACCAAGGGTGTACTCTTCTTGAATGGTGGGACCAAGAGTATGCACCCTCACCACCCCGCTCCGTATGACTCCAGAATACATAAGACCATCAACTCTACGGTGCTCTCCCTGTCTCCGCTGAAGTCAAAGGCATGGGCCAATACCACAATTCTCTTGTATTTTACCTTAGCTCCACGTCTTCTCTACACCTGGAGGTCTGCAAAACCAGGCCGAATGGCTGAATCGAAGTGTCCATTAGGGGAGCTCGGGGATGGCTGGACAGTGGAATCCTCAGCAGAGAGCAGAATCAGGCACCAAGGAGGACGAGTGACCCAGTTGATTCTGCCTGGCAGACTTCCTCAATAGCTGTCTCCATCGGGGGCCTGCAACCACCACAGCAATCCAATGTCACTGGGACTGCTCAGCTCTACACAATGCCCTGGCAGGAACCTCAGTGAAGCCTGCAAGTTCAGCTTCTGCCTATAAACCCCTTAGGTCATCTAAACAGCTGAGAACAGAAGGACTGAACATAAAAGGAGTGTACTAACATTTTTAATCATTTTTCCCATTTGGGTTCGGGCCCCAAACAGGTCTACTACGACCCAAATCAGCAGGAAGTCACTTTAAGAGAGCGACGTCCCATGCCCAGTGGATGGGGAAGGTGTTTCTCCGCCCTTCTTTTAGGTTATTTGAAGGATAACTGAAAACTCTGATATGTAGGGGAAGAGACTACAAGCTGATAAATGGTCCTGTCTTAATGGGTGTTGGAGGTTAGCCCCAGGGACTTCCTACTTTTCCTTTTCTGTATCCTTCTTCCTCTCCTATGTAGGAGTGCATGGGCTTGAGAAAAATGAGATATAGACATAGCACAGGAAGGTCCAAGAAGAAGGGGCAGATTATTGAATATGCCCTTATACCTTTATATATTGATACAAAATTAGTAGTTTATTTGGCCAAAGTGGTATTGACCATTGTTTATTGTGCAAAAATAAGATTGTATTGGATTACATCGGTATTGATCTTTGTATATTGATACAAAATTAAGATTATAGTTGGCCACAATGGTATTGACCCTTGCATATGGATGTAATATTAAGATTATATTGGGCTACATAGGCATTGATCTTGGTATATTGATACATAATTAAGAGTATATTTAACCACAGTTGAATAGATCTTTGTATATTGATACAAATTTAAAGGTAACGCTTCCTAATGGTATCATACCTAGAGATACTTAAAAATAAAATGTGAAGCTCTGACCTCTTGATACCAACCATCTAAAATGGTCTAGGATAGTTAAAACAAACTCCTAGTCATGCAAACATGTCACTTTGTTAGCTACTATGACAGTCTATCACAGATATTCTCTAAACTACCCAGTAATCAAGTTGCTAAGAGACAAGCAACATTTGCTTATCTAAATACAAGAGATGGATAGGGCATCTTCAAAAACCCCAAGAGATCTGCAGAATATGGCATTCAAAGATGTTATCTTAAATCAAGATTTTTTTTTGATATCGAGACATATCAGCGCCTGACAGCACCCCCTATTCTACTCCAAGTAGAAGAGAAGCATCGAAGAACCTCCACTGTAAGACGGTTGAATTAGTGGCAAGCCTTTCTCTTGGCATGAAAAAACCCCTTGCACCAACTGCAGACAGACTGCTGTCCAAAAAGGACAAAACTTGGTAGCAGGGAAGTTGACAGCCTAACTCTGCCAAGACATGGTAGGTAAGTCCTTCATAATCCCTGCTCTACAACAAATGTCTGTCAGAGAAACAGGACCCAAAGGCTGAAGACTGATGCTGGAATGTATGGAGAGAAAATGGGAACTGTCCAGGCAGTCATTGGTATGTTCTTTCTTAGTTTTGGAAGCTGCAGGCCCTGCACTTCCTATATAAGCAAATATATTTATCCCTCTCAGGTCTCTGAGGTGGTTGAAGAATAGACAGTTAGAGTCTCATAGTTAAATTTTGAATTGTTTAGGAATCAAGAGGGTGTTATAGATCTAAGAAGATACTCTTAAAAGTGTGTTGCAAGATAGTATGAATGTTGAGTCACATATAGACCTTTAAACTCATGGAGTTGGTTAGATAGTAGAATGTTAAAGTCAGGGGCCAAATATGTATAAACTGGACATTGGGAAGGTATACTGGGCCATTTAACTCTCATAAATGTGGCATATTTATATCTATTGTTTTGTATAATACTGTTATAAGAGAAGGAACCATCTGTTGGACTGAAAGGGGAAACTTCTGGGGGGAAGAGGGTGGAAGGGCGGGATAGGAAGGGGGAATAGGGAGGGGTTTGTTACTGAGATGTAACTTGAAGAAAAAAAAATAAAGTATTTAAAACATTAAAAAAAAACAAAAAAAAAACCAAGCCTGGCAATAGGGAACATTTTTAAGACTTGTGCCCAGACTATATAAAGAGCCCTCACAAGTCAATGAGGAAGAAGCAAAGTTTTGTGAAATTTGTCTCTTTATGCGAACAGAATATTTGCAATATGGGATCCTTTTTACTATCTGAAAGGATGTTTGGCTGGATCTGCTGGCCTGAACTAGATCCTATTTCACTTCGGCTCCATTTAGTTTGAGGGTCTGTGGGGTGGCTAGCTGCTTGCTGTGTTTTATGTTCACATTTATTTTGTTTGCATTTTTAACATTTCTCTTTTTAGTAATTGTTATGATAATGTGGTGGGTGGCATAGCACCGGTGGGGTAGTACATCATGATGAGCTCTTGCCAAGGTTTATTCCCCAAGGAAATCACGCCATGCCATGCAACAGCTCTGGTATAAGATTTACTAAGGAGGAAAGTTAAGGGCAGAGCCATGGAGAGAAGGGAGATGGGAGAAAAGAGAGGCATGAGGAAAGAGGGACAGAAGGACACACACACACACACACACACACACACACACACACACACACACACA
>CAJQZJ010033130.1:1708082-1729142 GCA_907164525.1 Lophiomys imhausi
ACACACACACACACACACACACACACACACACACACACACACACACAGTAAAAAGGAAAGAAACCCCAAAAAAAGAATCTGTTTTCTTCTCAAGAAGAAAATTTCTCCTATTTAAAGCCCCATCCTAGTTACCTTTTTATTGCTCTGTAAAAACATCATAAAGGTGACTTATAAAAAAAGTGTTTAATTTGATGCTTACAGTTTCAAAGGGTTAGAGTCCATGGAAATCATGGAAGGGAGGATAGCAGCAGGTAGGCTGGCATGGCACTTGAGCAGTAGCTGAGAGCACATATCATGAGACATAACCATGAGGCAGAGAGAGAAAGAGAGAGGGAGTCTAAATGGTACAAGTCTTGAAACTTCAAAGCCTGCCCTCAGTGATAAACCTTCTCCAACAAGGCCACATATCCTAATACTTCCTAAATAGTTCCACTAACAGGGGTGGAACAAATACTCAAATAAATGAGCCCATGGAGGTAATTCTCATTGAAATCACCGACTTCCACTCCCTGGACTTCATAGTTTTATGGCCATATCATAATGCAAAATGCATTTAGTTCGACTTTAGGAGTCACTGTAATCCTTCAGTCTCCAAAGTATTTTCTGATATTTAAAGAAACCTTTTTTTCCTTTATTTTTTATTTCTTCAAGTTACATCTCAATCGCAGTCGCCTCCCTATTCCCCCTCCAGTCCCACCCTCCCACCCTCAACCCCCTATCCTCTTCCCTTTTTTTTTTCTTTTAAGTTTAAGGTATATCTTATTTTCCCCTACAGTTTCCCCTTTCAGTCCAACAAATGGCTCTTTCTCTTATAATAATAAATACAATACAGTACAACAGAGGTAATTAGGCCACAGTTATGAGGGATATATGGCTTAATGTACATTCCCAATGTCCAGTCCATATGTATTTGGTACCTGACTTTAACATTCTACTATCTAAACATCTCCATGAGTTTAAAGTTCTATATCTGACTCAACATTCATACTAACTTGCAACAAAATTTTAAAAGTATCTTCTTAGATGTATAACATGCTCTTGACTCCTAAACAACTCAAAATTTAATTATGAGACTCTATCTATCTGTTCTTCAACCACCTGAGAGACCTGAGAGGGATAAATATATCTGATTTTATAGGAAGTACAAGGTCTGCAGCTTCCAAAACTAAGAAATGACATACCAGTGGCTGCCTGGACAGTTCCCATTTTCTCTCCATACATTACAGCATCACTCTTCAGACATTTGGCCCCATTTCTCTGACAGACATTGATTGTAGAGCAGAGGTTATGAAGGACTTACCTACCCTGTCTTGGCAGAGCTAGGCTGTCGACTTACCTGCTTCCAGGTTTTGTCTTTTTTGGACAGCATTCTATCTACAGTTGGGGGAAGGGGCTTTTCCTACCAAGAGATAGGCTTGTTACTAATTCAATCATCTCCCACTGGAGATTCTTCGATGCTCATCTTCTACTTGGAGGAGAATAGGGGGTGCTGTCAGGAGTTGATATGTCTTGATATAAAAAAATGTAAAGTTATGAAAACATCTTTGAATGCCATATTCTGCAGATCTCTTGAGGTTTTTGAAGAGGCCCTATCTATCTCTTCTATTAGGGTAAGCAGATGTTGCTTGTCTCTTAGCAGGTTTATTTCTGATTAGCTTAGCAAGTAACTATAATAGGCTGTCATAATACCTAACAGAATGACTGGCTTGCATAACCATTAGTTTGCATTTCTTAATTATCCTAAACAGTTTATGACAATTAGTAGTAAAAGGCTGAAACATCACATTTCATTTTTTTTCTTTACTTCCTAACCCTTCCATCACATTTCTCTGGTGTGGGGTCTCCTTATATAACAGTCCCTCATCTCAGTTGAGAGGTCTTATGAGGGCCAAGAACCTCTTCATTCATTGGGGGTCTACAAAGCAGTACTATCAGTGAAAAGTGTCTCGTTGCCTGGGAGAGAGAACTACTAAACAAACAAACCAATAAGCAGACAATAGATAAAAAAGACTAAAAAATAGAAAAAAAATATAACTAATATATAAAAAATAAAAAAAAAATAAAAATTAAAAATAAGAAGTCTATGTCCAAGTTCCCTTTGGTGTGTTAGTTGTAGTATTGATACCTTCTACTATATAGCTAAAATCGTACTATAAGTGAATAGATGCCATATGCGTCCTTCTGAGTCTGGGTTAGTTCACCCAGGATGAGCTTTTCTAGTTCCATCCATTTGGCTGCAAATTGCATAATTTCATTGTTCCTGATAGCTGAATAATATTCCATTGTGTAGATGTACCACAGTTTTTTAACCCATTCTTCGGTTGAGGGACATCTGGGTGGTTTCCAGTTTCTAGCTATTACAAATAAGGCTGCTATAAACATAGATGAGGAAACTTCCTTATGATTCCGTGAAGAGGCATTTGGGTGTATACCCAGACATGGTATGGCTGGGTCCTGAGGCAGAGCTGTTCCAAGTTTTCTAAGATATCGCAAGACTTACCTCCATAGTGGTTGCACAAGCCTGCATTCCCACCAGCAATGGAGTAGGGTACCCCTTTCTCCACACCCTCACCAGCATGTTCTGTCATTTGAGTTTTTGACCTTAGCCATTCTGACAGGTGTGAGATGGAATCTCAGAGTCGTCTTGAGTTGCATTTCTCTGAAGATTAAAGATGTTGAGCATTTCTTCAAGTGTCTCTCAGCCATTAGGGATTCCTCCTTTGTGAATTCTCTATTTAGCTCTGTCCCCCATTTTTTGATTGGAATACTTGGTTTCCTGGCATTTAATTTCTTGAGTTCTTTGTAGATTTTGGATATTAGCCCTCTGTCAGATGTGGGGTTGGTGAAGATTTTCTCCCAGTCTGTAGGCTGCCATTTTGTTCGAATGACAGTGTCTTTTGCCTTACAGAAGCTTTTCAGTTTCATGAGGTCTCATTTATTGATTGTTGATCTCAAGTCCTGAGCTGTTGGTGTTCTGTTCAGGAAGTTGTCGCCTGTGCCAATTAGTTCGAGGGTGTCTCCCACTTTTTCTTCCAGTAGATTTAGTGTGTCTGGCCTTATGTTAAGGTCTTTGATCCATTTGGACTTAAGTTTTGTACAAGGTGATAAGAATGGGTCTAATTTCATTCTTTTACAAATGGACATCCAGTTGGACCAGCACCATTTGTTGAAGATGTTGTTCTTTTTCCATTGTGCCATTTTGGCTTCTTTGTCAAAAATTAGGTGGCCATAAGTGTGTGGGTCTATTTCTGGATCTTCAATTCGATTCCATTGATCTACTGGTTTGTTTCTACACCAATACCACGCTGTTTTTACAAGTATTGCTCTGTAGTACAGCTTGAAATCTGGGATGGTGATACCTCCAGATGTTTTTTTATTGCACAGGATTGATTTAGCTCTTCTGGGCTTTTTGTTGTTCCATATGAAATCGAGAATAACTCTTTCCAAGTCTATAAAAAATTGTTTTGGTATTTTGATAGGAATTGCATTGAATCTATATATTGCTTTTGGTAGGATGGCCATTTTTATTATGTTGATCCTACATATCCATGAGCATGGGAGATCTTTCCATCTTCTAAAGGCCTCTTCCATTTCTTTCTTCAAGGGCTTGAAGTTCTTGTTGTACAGGTCCTTTACTTGCTTGGTTAGAGTTACCCCCAGGTATTTTATGTTGTTTGTGGCTATTGTGAAGGGGGTTGTTTCTCTTATTTCTTTCTCAGCCCATTTGTTTGTTGTATAAAGAAGGGTTTTGATTTTTTGAATTAATTTTTTATCCAGCCACTTTGCTGAAGGTGTTTATCAGCTGTAAGAGTTCTCTGGTGGAATTTTTGGGGTCGCTTATGTATACTATCATATCATCTTCAAATAGGGATAATTTGACTTCTTCATTTCTGATGTTTATCCCCTTGATCTCCTTTAGTTGTCTTATTGCTCTAGCAAGAATTTCAAGTACTATATTGAAGAGATATGGTGAAAGTGGACATCCTTGTCTTGTCCCTGAGTTTAGAGGAAATGCTTCAAGTTTCTCTCCATTTATTTTGATGTTGGCCACTGGCCTGCTGTATATTGCCTTTATTATTTCTAGGTACGGCCCTTGTATGCCTGTTCTCTCCAGAACTTTTAGCATGAAGGGGTGTTGGATTTTGTCAAATGCTTTTTCTGCATCTAGTGAGATTATCATGTGGTTTTTTTCTTTCATCTTGTTTATATGGTGAATTATGTTGATAGACTTTTGTATGTTGAATCATCCCTGCATTCCTGGGATGAAGCCTACTTGATCATGGTGTATGATACTTTTGATGTGTTCTTGAATTCGGTTTGCTAGTATTTTATTAAGTATTTTTGCATCTATGTTCATGAGGGAGATTGGTCTTTGTTGGGTCTTTGTGTGGTTTAGGAATCAGGGTGACTGTGGCCTCATAGAATGAGTTTGGAAATGTTCTTTTAGATTCTATTTTGTGAAAGAGTTTGAAAAGTATTGGTGTTAGCTCCTCTTTGAAGGTCCGGTAGAATTACATGCTAAAGCCATCTGGCCCTGGGCTTTTTTTGGTTGGGAGATTTTTAATGACTGTTTCTATTTCCTTAGGGGTTATAGGGCTGTTTAATCTGTTTATCTGATCTTGATTTAGCTTTGGTAGGTGGAATCTATCAAGAAAATTGTCCATTTTGCTTAAGTTTTCAAATTTGGTGGAGTATAGATTTTTAAAGTAGGATCCAAGTATTCTCTGGATTTCCTCAATGTCTGTTGTTATTTCTCCCTTTTCATTTCTGATTTTGTTGATTTGTGTTTTCTCCCTCTGTCTTTTAGTTAATTTGGCTAAGGGTCTGTCTATTTTGTTGATTTTCTCGAAGAACCAACTCTTGGTTTCATTGATTCTTTGTATAGTTCTTTTTGTTTCTAAGTTGTTGATTTCAGCCCTAAGTTTGATGATCTCCTGCCTTCTGCTCCTCTTGGGAGCGTTTGCTTCTTTTTTTTCCAATTCACCCAGTTTAGCTGTTAATTCGCTAATATGAGCTATCACAATTTTCTTTTTGAAGGCACTTAGTGCTATGAACTTTCCTCGTATCCCATAGTTTTGGGTATGTTGTGTCTTCATTTTCGTTGGATTTTAAGAAGTCTTTGATTTCCTTCTTTATTTCTTCCCTGACCCAGTGGTCCTCTAGTAAAGAGTTGTTCAATTTCCATGTGAGTGTAGACTTTCTGTTGATTCTTTTGCTATTGAAGTCCAGCTTTATTCCATGGTGGTCTGATAAGATACAAGGGGTTATTTCAATTTTCTTGTATCTGTTGAGGCTATCTTTGTGCCCAACTATATTGTCGATTTTGGAAAAGGTTCCTTGAGGTGCTCAGAAGAGGTGTATTCTTTTGTGTTTGGATGAAACGTTCTGTAGATATCTGTTAGGTCCATTTGGTTCACGATCTCTGTTAGACTCATTATTTCTCTCTTTGGCTTCTGTCTTGATGATCTGTCCATAGTTGTGAGTGGAGTGTTGAAGTCTCCCACTATTAAAGTGTTTGGATCAATGTGTGATTTAAGTTTTAGAAGCGTTTCTTTTATACATGTAGGTGCCTTTGTATTTGGGGCATAGATGTCCAATATTGAGATGACCTCTTGGTGGATATTTCCTTTAATGAGTATGTAATGCCCTTCTCTGTCTTTTTTTATTAACTTCAATTGGAAGTCTATTTTGTTTGATATTAGGGTGGCTACTCCAGCTTGTTTCCTGGGTCCATTTGCTTGGAAAACCTTTTCCCAGCCCTTTACTCTGAGATAGTGTTTATCTTCAATAGTGAGGTGTGTTTCTTGTATACAGCAAAAAGATGGGTCTTGTTTATGGATCCAGTCTGTAAGTCTGTGTCTTTTTATTGGTGAGTTGAGTCCATTGATATTGATGGATATTAGTGACCAGGGCTTGTTATTTCCCATTATTTTGATATAGCTGGCTGTCTTGTGTTTCTTTTTTGTTTAGTTGCTGTGGAGGTTTCTATTTCCTCTGTTTTCTTGGGTGAAGTTTTCTTCTCTGGGTTGGAATTTTCCTTCTAGGAACTTCTGTAGGGCTGGGTTTGTGAGGAGATATTGTTTGAATTTGATTTTGTCATGGAATATCTTGTTTTCTCCTTCTATGTTGATAGACAGTTTTGCTGGGTATAGTAGTCTGGCTGGGCACCTATGTTCTCTCAGGGCTTGTAGGGCATCTATCCAGGCCCTTCTAGCTTTTAAAGTTTCTGAGGAGAAGTCAGGTGTGATTCTGATGGGTCTGCCATTGTATGTGACTTGGCGTTTTTCTCTTACAGCTTTTAATATCATTTTTTTGTTCTCTATATTTGGAGTTTCTATTATTATGTGGCGAGAGGAGTTTCTTTTCTGATCTAATCTGTTTGGTGTTCTGTAAGCCTCTTGGGTTTTTATTGGCATCTCTTTCTTTAGGTTTGGGAAGTTTTCTTCTATGTTTTTGTTGAAGATACTTCCTGGACCATGGAGTTGAGAGTCTTCTCTTTCCTCTATGCCTATAATTCTTAGGTTCCATCTTTTCATTGAGTCCTTGATTTCTTGGATGTTGTGGGTGAGAGATTTTTTTGCTTTCTCATTTTCTTTGGATGTTGTACTGATTTCTTCCATCGAATCTTCCATGCCTGAGATCCTGTCTTCCATCTCTTGCATCCTATTTTTGATACTCACATCCGTAGTTCCTGTTCTCTTCTCTTGATTCTCCATTTCCTCTTTTAACTCTGACTGTGTTTTCTTTATTGTTTCCGTTTCTATTTTCATGTCTTGAATGGTAGTGTTTGTTTTCTACATTTCCTTCTCCAGTTTGCTTGTTTTTGCCTGGAGATCTTTCACTGCTTTATCCTTTTCCTGTTGAAGCTGGGTCACCTTGGCTTGGAGCTCTTTAATGGTGTTATTCGTTGTTTTGACTTGTAAAATTGTGGCTTCTTTGAATTCCTTCATAGTTTTAAGTTCTTCTTGAAGGGACTCTATCATTTTCCATAATGTAGAATTGTCATCGTTTTCATGTGTTTCAGTTGTGGTGAGGTGGTTTGGGCTGGATGGAGTGGTGTTGCTTTCTTTTGTTGGAGACATTTCGCTCTTTTTTTTTTTTTTTTGTCTGGGGCCTCTGGCCATGTGGATTTTTTTTGCTGTCTTCTGGACTTGGGTCCAAAGGGAGCGCTTTGGTGTAGGAGTAGCGTTGCCTTACTCCACCCGTATCAGATGAGTCATTCAGCCCCGCCGCCTCCCAGGTGGAGACCTAACTAATCCAGGTGGCGGAGCTGTGTACAAGTAAGCTCTGGTTCCCCACCGGAACGGCCCATACTAGTACAAAAGTCCGCTATACGACAGTTTCAAATATCTTGCAGTTTGTCCGGGGTTGGTTCCTGTAGCGGGTAAATCTGCAGTTCAGCTCCAGTAGCCTTGCCGCTCCTGTGGCTTGGAAACTAGCCAGTGACGTCACAGACTGCGATCTGCGGTCTGAAGGCACTTTGCAGCAGAGCACCGCTCACTTCCAAGGGTCGCAACCTTTCGCCAGATAATTGGATCGTCTGTGTGAGACCTGGGAGTGCCCAGCAGGGTGGGAATTATCTCTGTGTGGTTTCTGAATCTGCTGGCTGGGTATTAGGTTGGAACTTACCGGGGATCTCTCCTGTTGGGGGATGGGTTATCCTGATTCCTGGGTCCAGAGACTTCCTAGCGTGTCCGAGAGTGGGAAGGGGTGTCTTGCCCAGGGATCTTCCGTGGTCTTTGTGTAGTTGTGTGAGATTTAGAAGGGGTCATGCCCTTTGTACAGCGTCCTGCAACACTTGCCGCCTTGTGACTATTGTCCCCGAAATCAAAATACGTCTGCGCCGGCTGCCGCCATCTTGGATCCTCTTTAAGAAATCTTAATTTTAATCCCTGGTATAATCAAAATTAAAAAATCAGATCACACACTTCTAACATACAGTGTCACAGAATATTCATTTCCATTCTAAAATGGGGTATAATGAGGAAATACTGGAGAAAATAAGATCAAAACTCAGAGTGGCAATCCTTTAGCACCATATCTGATGTTAGAGGGCTTAAATAGCTCTCCCCTTTCAGCTTTGCTCCCACTACACACTCCTCTCTCTTGGGGTGGTTCCACTACCTGTCTGCAGCTCTCCTAGTTGTTCCATGACTCTGGCATCTCCAGCATCTTTGAGTTTACAAAGCAATCCGGCCTTCACTTTCACAGCTTCTTGCAATAGCCTCTAAGGGCCTCCGTGTAGGAAGTTCCCTAACACACACCTGACTTCAATTGCTGTCCATAACTGCCACTGCAGGAGACTCCAGTCCTTTACTTGGGTATTCTTCATGATTGTAAAACAAAAACCAGGCCATCAACATTGTCAAATTTGACTACCCACTTGGAGCTGTGCCCCTCCTTCAATCACATTTGCATAAGCTTTCATTTGTGGTTGCTTTTTAGATGCAGAAAATTCCTCAGGCTTTTTCTTGTATCTAGTTGGAAGTTTAGCTTGTTGGGGAATTATCTTGAGGGTCCTCCTCCCTTTATTCAATCTCTGATCAGGACTGTATTCTTTTAATTACTCATATCTTTCACCACAAGGCTTGGCTCCAACATTAAATCTCTTAGTTCTCCTTTTTGTTCCAGACTGTATGTTTTGTGTGTACACTTTTTGGAGGGGATGTGTGTGTGTGGGGGGGCTGTTTGCTGTTTGTTTTTTTTTTTTTTAATTGTACACCTGCACAAGAGTGACTACTAACAATCACAAGACAGAGTCAACATTAGGCTGTCTTAAAATTTCCTCTACCAAAGAAAGTAGTTCATTACTTTTCCATTTAGCATCAGGTAGAATCTTAGGACAGGGGCAGAAGGAAGCCACAATCTTTACCAAAATATCACAAGAGTGGTTTTAATCCCAGTTGTTAACATTGTTTTTCTTTGAAACCTCTTGGCTGAGTCTCCATACTCAACATTGCTGTCAGCACTATTCTCTTTTAAGTCCATACTAGGATGGCTCATTAACCCTGGTTGAAACACTGTTTACAGTGTTCAACCACTTTCCTGATTCAAAGTTCCAAAGTCTTCCACATCCCAACATACAGCAAGGTTAGCATTACCATACTCTTGGTACCAACTTATGTCTTAGTTGTCTTTTTATTGTTGTGATAAAACATCATGATTAAGGAAATTTATAAAAGAATGTGTTTAATTTGTTATTCACAGTTTTAGAGGGCTAGAGTCCATGACAACCATGGAAGGGTGTATAATAACAGGCATGATGTTGGAAAAATAGCTGAGAGCTCACATCTTGAGACACAACCATGAGGGAAAGATAGATAGATAGATAGATAGATAGATAGATAGATAGATAGATAGACAGATAGAAGATTCCAAGTGATGTGAATCTTTTGAAACCTACAAGCCTTCCTCTAGTGACACACCTCCTCCAACAAGGCCATACCCCTTAACCCTTCCCAAAAAGGTCCACTAACTGGGGATCAAGTATTCAAACATATGAGCCTACTGGGGCCATTCTCTTTCAAATCAGCATAGCCCCTTTGGAAGAAAACTGCCATCATTCTCAACTGTTGTCAGAGGTATAACCTAAGCTCTAGGGCACCCCAGGAAATAGGCCACACACCAACTTTAGCCAGAGAAAAGGTTCTTAGAGATTCATTCTCAATCCCATTTTCTGATGTATTGACTCAGTCAGACATGGAACCCAGAGCTTTGACACATACTTAGCTGAGCCCTATATGGTGATCCAGGGAGACTTTGCCCCCACGTCCCATGCCAGCTGTTTGCCTATCCTGGAACAAAAGCAAGATAGACATCAAAGTGAAAGCTCTGAAGAACCTAGGCTACCTGTCCTGGCTTCCCTGAATCTATTTCTTTCCTTGTAAACTGAGGCTGACAGTGCTGAGTTCTCCAGCTGTTGCTGAGCTGCAATGCCAGTGTGGTGTGTGTGACTTCACTGGTTTATCTGGTCAGTGCTGTGGTTATGGGGTTATGTGGTTAAGAACCAGAGCCTAGTCCCTTTTTTCCAAGGCTGCACCAGTAAGTTTCTGGTGGTGGGCACTTATTCTTTAAGAAGCCATCAAGCTCCTCACCCCACACCATTAGTTTGGTGTGTGCCTGCTTGTCCTCCCAACTGAGCTTCTTTGAGAGTTGCCTAAAAGCTAGAAGTTCACATGGTTAAAGTGAGGAAGGTGGGTTCTCCTATGTAGAAAGTAGCATAACAACCTTTTCCATCCTTTCTACAGCAGATGGCAAGGACAGAAATCCATAAGGATTACTTCTAGCCAAATTCTCAGGACACCCATTCATCCAACATTTATTGAGTACTCACTGTGCCTAGGACTCAGCAGTGGTTCGTAATTAGCTTCTGGGCCCTGCCCCTGCCTGTCTCTTTGCCTTGAGCTTACAGAATACATTGAGATACCCAGTCTGGAAGGGAATAGAGTAGCAGATGGAAATTTTGGCCCAAATCTCTACTTTTCCTCTTTCTGTAATCTTTCCTTCTCCAGCCATTGCCCTTGTGAATCTCTGATCATGGAAAGGCCTATTGTCTTCCCTTTCTGTTCCTACACTGTGGACACAATCAGAGATAGTATTATCTACAGACATTCTCCAGTCTCAGTACACTGTACTTCCCAGTCTGAGACAAGATAGCCCCAACTCATTTGAACCTAGCAAATGTGTTGGCCTACAGAGTAGAGCAAACTGAAGATTGTCCCCATTGATCAGGGGTTTGCCAACCTAGTCCCAGTGAACTTGAAGACAGCACTATGTGTATGCACACACCCCTTAAGCCAGATGCCGAAGAAACACAGGGGAATGAGGGCTTACCATGTGCATCCTCAGTCTATTCTGCTCACCTGCGTTTTTCTTTAGTCCTCAAGAAAAGAAAAGAAAATGCTTTTTGCTTTTTGTACAGAAAGAATCATGCATTGTTCTCAGCCTCCTCCCTAGGCCATTTTCTTTTGAGGTACAAAAAATGTGCTGGCTAGTTTTTGCAAACCTGACATGACACAAACTAGAGTCACTTTGGAAGAGGGAACCTCAGCTGAGGAATTGACTCTGTCTGTCACACTGACCTGTAGGCAAGATCATGGGTATTTTTTGCAGTGCTACCCCTGGGCCAGAAGTGCTGGCTTATATAAGATAACAAGCAGACCAATCCAATCCATGAAAGACAAGACAGTAAGACATGCTCCTCTGTGGTCTCTGCTTCAGTTTTTGCCTCCAGACTCTTCCTTGAATGCCTGCATTAGCATCCTCAGCAGTGCATCATGTGACATTGAAGTGTAAGTCAGTTTGGGTTTGGTTGGTGTTTTTATCACAGCAACAGAAATCAAATGAAGGCAGCCATCTCCTGCAGCTTTGATTGCTTTTGCATCCCTCCTGTGCCATTTTGCATCATCTTTGACTTCTTTCCTCCAGTTAAATACTGGATGTGGAGCATCAACGAAATTCTGACTAAGGCCCAAAGGAGCAGGATTATGTCCTAATGATGGGAAGACACGATTTTAAACAGGTCTCTGGACAGAGAGCTCAGCAAACATGCCAAGGAAGGGACTCTCACAGGCTGTGGAGCTGTAGCCAATTTCTCCTAGGTGCAGGGTTTGGGGGATGTCTCAAGAATGATGCAGAGGCTGACCAACAAACAGCCCCTGCTCTTGGAAGAGGTTTTAAGGGGTCTGAGAAGATCCTGCCACAGATCATATCCTCCTCATGCTCTGCGCCAAGCCCCCATTCTTCTATCACACTGGGATGTTTTCCATCAGAGCAGAATGCTGCTGTAGCACTCTTCTTGGCCTATGCTGTTCTGGTAGTCCAAGTGTCATCCTACCATGTCAGAAGATCCCACCTCTTCTCCCTTCAAGGCCATGTCCCAACACCTTTCCTGTAAGCTGTATCCCCTGCTGCTGCTGTCCTGTACAATGCTACTTGCATGCCACCCAACAGGTCCCAGTGCTGCTTTGCAATGAAGCAGCTGTTTCCATGACCAGCTATCTTAGGTTTAATTTTGTTACTTGTTTTTTGATATAGGCTCTTGTCATGTAGTCCAGGCTGACCTCAAATTTGATATCCTCCTGCCTTGCCCTCCAAAGTGCTGGAATTACAGATGTGAAACATTGCTTCCCCAAAAGCTTTTTTATTTTTATTTTTTATTTGGGGGACAGGAGTGTTGGGAATGAAACCCAGGGCCTTGTATGTATCAGCTAAGCACTTGGCCTTTAAGCTGCAACAGTGGCCAACAAGACCATCTTTCCTGTTGAATTACATTGCCACTTCCCCTGAGAGGAGGAAAGTGGCTATCATTACAGATCATGCAACTGCTGCATGCCAGTTGTTATACCTAAGAATGACATTTAATCAGACTGCCTATTTCATGAGGCAGCCATCATTGACATTCATTCTACAGACGAAAACTGCTCAGGAAAAGCAGAGAGGTAGAGTTAGAATTTCCACTTAGCTGATGCAGATACCACACTCTTGTAGCATGTGCTCTGAGTCCTGGGGTCTTCTTTATCCTTATAAAGCAGGCATATCAGTCAATGCCTTACATATGAATGGTTCCCAAGAAGTTCATTTTGAGCCTAGTCTCAGAGCATGAAGAGAAACCAAATCAGAGATCATTAGCAATTTAGATTTTAGCATAGTATCCCGAAGAAAGGAGTTTATACTTTAAACTTGTGTGTGTGTGTGGTGTGGGGAGATGGTAGAATACAATGAACTGGTCTCCAGTTAGTAAAAGGCAGGGATGTTCACCATTTCCCCCATCCCTTTATTTTCTTTTGAGAACAGAGAAGGCACAGCCCAGTTGGGCAGGACTGGCATTCAGGACCACTGTTCCCTGGTCCTGGCTGGAGCCAGAGATGCCATTCACCTATGCACAGGCTGCAGTGGGGTTGTAGCTTGCATCTTCCATCTTGTGTGATCTCTGCTGTGCTCTGGGCTTCCATTCTGCCAGAACAGAAGGACAGAGCCTCTACTCCAACTGGAGACACCATGATCTCTCTCTCCCTTTTGGTCTTCCCTCCCTCCAAATGGGACTTTCTAAACCTTGCAGCCTGCTATGAAGTGTCTGTCCCTTCCACTGGGGCAGAGTTGTCACAGCGTCCTAGCCTGTCTCTAGTGCTCCAGGCTCAGGAAGTTTCTTGCTTCCTTGCAGCCTTTCTAACTATTGCCTCATGGACCTCTCCATCAATTCTTTCCTATCAAAGCCAGCGGCTTCACCCACAGCCCTCAGGGGGATAACAGCATTTTTCAGACATCTCTGAGACTTGGACTCTTCAAGCATTTGTCCCTTAGCTCTCATTCTCACTCACTGCTAAGCTGGCCTTGGAGTCAGCTCTCCAAAATTAGCTCCTTAAATTTGTCTTCCTGCCTTGCCTGTTTGGCCTTGACCAAATAACGGTTGGTAGAGGCTGGGCAGAAGGCCCTGAGGGAGACCCTTTGCAGCAGAAGGTTTGGCCTTGCCTCTGGTTTCACGCGTCCATACTGGCCCAGTGGCCACGCAAAGGCTGGTAGCCTGACTGCTTACCATGTCTTACTGTGACTCTTGGCAGGAAGTGGGTCTCCGGCAGGTGGCTCTCAGGTTTGTCTCCTATCCATGCCACCCAGGGGGATTCAATTCTCTAACTCTGGAGAGCAGGAACACATGAGAAAACAGAATTCTTCTTACTGAAAACATTCTTTCTGTTGAGTTTTTGTGTAGAAGAGATGAAAACAAAGAGAGGCCAAAGCAGGGGCATTTAGGATAACACGTGGGATCGAGAGAATACACTCAAAATACCTGTGACATCTCTGTGTTGGCTGTCACTTCAGGCCAGTTATTCAACGTCTCTGGGTCTTGTTCTCCTGATAAGAGTGTTATTGTAAGGAATAACTGTTTTTTTTTTTTTTTTTTTTTTTTGTGTGTGTGTGTGTGTGTGTATTCCTCAGCTTCTTTTTTTTTTTCTGGGCTTGCATATGATAACAATATAAAAAGCCCTAGAATTCCTAAATAACCCTATAGCACCATGCTACAGATATCATTAAGCACCTCAATCAAGAGTCAATGTTGTTGATATTTTCTGTTTTGGTAGAAAGTAGGAGTCATAGTTCCATTGTTCCATAACCCTCCTCTATTCTGCAGACACACACTTACTTCAGTGGCATTCACATACCAGGCTTTGCTCCTCCAGACACCAGCACTTTCTGGAAAAACTCTGAAGGTTGTGTTTCTTTCCCCACATGAATGGAAAAGAGGCAGAATTTTGTTACTCAACTATCAGCAAAAGTGAGGTAAACAGGAGAATGTTCTTATCAAAACATTTCTCCTTGCCAGGGAAAAACAATATTGGAATCAGTAGCAGTCTGTTCTCAGTGTGTCCACTCTCTGTCTTAATCTAGATGCACAAATATGAAAGGGTCACGGCAGGTGGGGCCAGATAGGGAAGACAGACATCAGTGGGAAAGCTGCAGGGTTAGGACGGGTGCATCCCATGGGAAGCGGCAGGGCAATGGTGTGGGAAAGGAGACTCTTGTAAGAATCACCACATCAGCCGGGTGTGGTGGTGCACGCCTTTAATCCCAGCACTCGGGAGGCAGAGGCAGGTGGATCTCTGTGAGTTTGAGGCCAGCCTGGTCTACAAAGCGAGTCCAGAACAGCCAGAGATATTCAGAGAAACCCTGTCTCGAAAAATCAAAAAAAAAAAAAAGAATCACCACATCACCTACATCAATATAGATCAGAACATGCTCATCTCAGGGTGGGGATGAGGAAGATAGCATGTGACAGTCCCCAGAAAGTCCTTAAAAGCTCCTATGCCTAAGCTACTCCCTCCACACACACTCTGAAATCTCCCAAAGATCTCAGCATGCCCTCCTACTTGGTAAGTGGTGTGCTTGGGTACACAGCTCCCGTTCTTCAGATCACCTATGATATTTTCATACCATTCATGACTCAGAGTCTAGAAAAATGAAACTCCCCTACTTCCAGCCAATCAAATCCTTCCCCAGTCCAGGCAAGAATGCCTTAGCCCCACTCCCAGTGCTCAGTGTCTTTGTGAACTTGACCCTATTTTGGCTAGAATGAATGGTTTAAGCTTCTATACACTGTTAAATTGGCAGTAGCCACAGGGGACCACAGAGTCATGGATAACTGATATTCACTAGTCCTGACCCTCTTTGGGATTGGTCATTTCAACTTTCCTTCCCTAGAGCTGCTAACATCACACCTCTCCTCACCAGTTTGTCACCTACCTCTTATTGTTGCCTCAGCTCACCTCCTTGTGTGGGTGTTGAGTAGTGAAGAGGCCACAGGCCTGCTGGCAAGACAGGGAAGAAATACTGAGTCAGCTAAATCATAAAACTGACAAGATAAGTGCATGAATGTTCCCAGCCAGGGCACAGCACAGATTCTCTTGTTCCACAACCAGACTCACTGAGAGAGTCTAGTTCAGTGACTATTCATTTCCATGAGTTCTTAAACACCATTTTCTCAAAATATTGTATTCAAACAATTTTGCTTTACAGTTTACAGGTTTCACAGAACTGCTAAGCAGCTTGTAGGTATGTTGCAATATATACAACAAATAGATGCTATCTCTCCCTCCTACCAGCTTACAACTTAAAGGAATGAATAGTATTCCGAACAAGAGTATGTGTCATAAGGAAAGGCATCCAGTGAACTGATAAAATGTATGTATAAACTGATTACATAGATTTATCAAGGAGATAAACATTAACTAAACCTATTTGAGTTGTTTTAGAAGTCCCTGTCCTCATATGCTTATAAACGAGTGCTCCAGGGTATTCACATATGCTTACTATCTAAGGTCAACTGGGGGCAGAACTACTTCTGTGGTGAATAGAGCAAGCCTCAAACATTTCTGACAAGAATGAAGTTGGTGGGGATGCCATTGCAAAGACTTTTAAAATAGTTCCAAGCAGGGTTTGAAAAGAATGTCAACAATTGGAAAGACAGAACATTAATGTGACAGGGACCACAACCAATGGAAAAGGACCTGTGGTAAACATGGTGACTCTTTGTAACTGAGTGTCATTGTCATTTATCAAAACTTTAGGTAATGAGTCTACTTGAAAGCTATTTCTCCAGCCTTTCATGTATCCTCATGTTATCTAAAAAGATACTCTTTCTCCACAAAGGGAGTCCTTGCAGAGTCCATCTGAAGTACTTTGTAGGTTTTTCAGGCCATGAATAATACCAATGTTCCAAAACAGGGAGTTGAAATGGAGTGCCAGGCAGTCATAGATCTATAGGGAGAGGCATACCATACAGGAAGCAACTGCAGCTTGGTGAAGAGACTGCCCAGGCTAAGAGACCCAAAGATGTGGATTGCCATTTTGCAAAAGCTGACATTGGACCAAAAGCTCTGTAGGGTAGTGAAGGCATACTTTTAAACTATTTATCTCTTGTTATGGTAATATATCTACCACCCTTCCAACCCACTGACCCAACATGTAGGAGAAAGGATATTAATAGAGACAGAAGGTATAGAGCTCTTTAGACATAGGTCTTTGGGGAGATTCATCAGGATTCCAGCAGTCCAGTCAAGCAGCACACATGGGAACAGGTGCCAGCAGAAACGGGCACAAACACCAATCAGCAGCAATAACAATGGCTACCCAGCTCCAGTATTGACTCCAGTAGCTGTCATACCTGGGCTTGGGGCCCTTATTTCTTCAGCCTGTCTTGGGCCATGATCAGCAGCAAGTCTTGGCAGTAAGTAGTAAGTTTCAGCAAAGCCTTGTCTGGACTCTTTCCAAGAGAAGCAGCAATAAGAGGTAAAGCTAAGTAAAAAATGATGCCTCTCTGTCTTTAAGGTACTGCTTTATACTCTCTTAAGAGTCTGCTTAAGGATGTTTTCTAATGGCCATCATGCCCCACCCTCCCCCGCTCGCCCCCCCCCACATGAGGTACTTTCCTTTTGACCAAGACACTCTCCAAGGAGTCTGTCCATCAAAGGATGTTTTCCAGCAAAAAGCATGTTCCCCACATGCTGCAGTTTCCAGCTGACAAAACATCATGTGCTCTTCCATCAGTATGTTTTTCATGCCCTTCTCACAAGTCTGCTCTTCAGTGGTGTACAAAGTACCCCCACATTCCATACTTGAGACCAAAACAAAAAACACATTCATTCAACACAACCATGTTTATAAAGAAATCAGAACTTCCACCACAGAGTAGCTTTACAGAAGTTATTTCTTCAATGCACAAAAATTTAGAGCTGCAAGGAGTTTCAGATTACCATTCTCTTAACAATGTGAAGTAAAATTCTTTGGATTTAAGCCTCTTTTTATTGAAAATATATTATGAGTATTTGGATCAGATTTTTTAAACTTATATCTGCTTTACATTAGGTCTGTGTTTTTTCTTCTCAAATAAGTTTTCTGGCTGTGCTGGTAATGGAATATAGGAGCTTGTCTTAGATACTGTTCTATTGCTATGAAGAGACATCATGATGAAAGCAATTTTATGAAAGATAGCAGTTAATTACGTCTTCAGAGATTTAGTCTATTATAATCATGGCAGGAAGTATGGTGGTAGGCAGGCAGGCAGACATGGGACTGACAACTCATATCCTGATCCACAGGCAGGCAGGAAGAGAGATGGGGCAGGGGGGACTGGGCCTGGCCTGAGTTTTTGAAACCTTAAAGCTCACACCCTGAGACACACTTCCTCCAAAGAGGCTACACCCTTTCCAACAAGACAACACCTCCTAATACTTCTAATCCTTCTCAAATAGTACCACTTTCTGGTGACTAAGCATATAAATAAATATATGAGCCTATGGGGGCCATTCTCATTCAAACCACATAGAGCTATACCCCTGTGTTTCCAAAGTTTACTCACATAAGGGCCAATGAGATTGTTCTGTGGGTAACAGTGCTTCCTACCAAGCTTGGTGACTGAGTGTGATCCCCAGGACCCACAAGGTGAAGGAGAGAGTTGTTTCCCATAAGTTGTCCTCAGAGGTCCACTTCTATGGCATGCAGGCACCCAGTCACAACAAACAAACAAATAAATAGATTTTACAGTACAGGATATTCTGTAGACCAGGTTCATGGCTTATTTGGATTAACTGGTTTTGACTTTTTATTGATGGGTATGGACATGCAGAAAAGTGTGCAAATTATAACTGCGTACATTGATAGAGTTTCAGCAGCTAAATATTTCTGCATAACCAGTATCAGAACAAGGAAATACAGCCAACTTCCAAAGCTCCTCTGTGCCTCTTTTAACCTGGGCTCTCTGGAAGAACAGTCCATGCCCTCAATCACTGAGCTATGTCTCTAGCCCTCAAATGTGTAGCCCAGGCTGGCTTTGAAGCATGATTGTCCTGGTTCTCCTCCTTCTGAAAATCCTGCTGGCATGTGTTACACAACTGTTTTCTTAAGAGAGAGAGAGAGAAAGAAAGAGGGCATACAGTTGGAACTATGGGGAGGTGGAGAGGATGTGGGAAGAGATGAGGGAGGGAAACAGCGATCATAATATATAAAAATAACTTCATTTCAATAAAGAATGAAATTATTTGAGGATTATAGGTTGAAATGGAACTTGATAGACTACAGAAATTTCAAGAGTAACTACTAAGGCAACGACAAAGTGATTTCTCATTGTGACAAAGTGATACGAGCAGAGATGGGTCATATTTTTCCACAGGGAAAAAAATTAGCATGTGGGATTGTGTTTGGAACTAGAAGACGGAATTTGGGAGTTTCAGGCAAGGCAATTCTGGGTTACTGTCAGTAAGTACAATCTTAGAACATTACTGAAAACTTAAGACACAAAAATTTGACAGGAGTTCCAAGTATGGTGGGATAATAGCAAAATAACTGGGGGAATGCAATGATGGTAAAATGGGCAATTCATGTTTAATTAATTTTAAAATGTAAAAAAAAATATACCCTCACAAACAAGGAATGTTGCCCTAGTGAATGTATAGTAGCAAAGTTGGCTGGGGAAGGGAAACATGGCCCCCCACTCAGACCTCTTACCATGTCTGGTTGTCTTTAATTTCTGCCATTCATGGTGCAGCCTACAGGCCAGCAGCAGAAATGGTGTCAAATCATATTTTTAGCTAGGGGTCATAATTTCTATTTATAGAGATGCTTGAACCTTGAATCACATTTGGTTTTCTTTGTTAAAATAAGCCCCCACTAAATTTAATTCATCTATAGATTTTTTTCCTTGTAATGCTTGCTTTGTATCTATCTAAGAATTTCTGGCCCCTTCATTTAATTCAGTGGTTCTTAACCTGTAGGTCACGATCCCTTTTGGGGCTGAATGACTTCCCCAGGGTTCATCTATGACCACCAGAAAACATAGATATTTACATTACAATTCATAACAGTAGCAAAATTACAGTTATGAAGTAGCAGTGAAATTAACTTTACAGTTGGTGGGCGGATCACCACAACACAAAGAACTGTATTAAAGGGCCACAGCACTGGGAAGGTTGAGAAACATTTGATTCAATTTCTTGTAAACTAGCTTGGTTTCACATAATTGGTTACCTATTCATTCAACTAAATGAGGAAACAGAATGATTCTCAGCTACTAAAATATTCAAAAGCTCAAATCAGTATGTCATTTTGATAAATTATACAGTAAAATTGCTGCAGAGTAATGTAACCCCAAGTTCCTCAGAACTAAAACAGCTCTAGACAGCCCTCTAAGGTACAACGAGATTCACGTAACCACCAAACAAAATATGCAAATGAAATAAGCCAACCAATAACTCTCTGGGCCTGATGGCCAAAAGCTCTCAGAATGGTGCTGACGGCTCACGTCACAACCCACTCCTGTGATCAGTTCAAAGGCACAAGACAAGGTAGGATGCAGCACCTCAGAAGGAAGATGCCACACCAAAACAGATGTGCACAGCCCAAAGCTTCCCTTTCTTTTATATGCCTCTGTGTCTTTTGATGGACTAAAAGCACTGAAGAAGTACTTTCTGCTTAGAGCAGTACATCCTTGTAATCTATGCCTGGACAGAAACAAAAGGCCAGATGTCAAGAGATAATAATGTCATTCACAACCACAAGGTGAGTCAAAGGAAAGAAACCACTGAGATTTATTTTAGGAAGACAAATGCTGGGCAATACGGATGAAAATATTGTACAATAGTTCATCAAGTAACTGAGCTCTTTCAAGAAGAGTCCACCCTACACTCAGTTCTGATGACCAACTTTCCATGGTGTGTAATGTGGGTATCTCACTGACTTTCAGTATGTGCTTGAGGTTGGCTACAGTTGCTGTGTTACTTCTTGAATTAATACTGAGATTAGTCACACTTAAGAGTCCCTAAGTTGCAGAGTTGTGGGAGTGAAGGCAAATATGACCAAAGCATGTTTGAAATTCTCAAAAGAACTAATAATTTTTTAAAGGACACCTTAAATGGTCTGAGTGGTGTGAGAGTCATTCAATAGGAAGACATAAGTAGAAACATATACCCTTTCCATCCTAAAATAATGAATCAAAGGCACTATACCATCCAGGGAGTATTTCAGAGGTTAAGGCTGTCATCCAAGTCTAGATTCATGAGTGACGATTTCTTTACTCCCTTCTGACTCACAGAGAACAACTGTGTATCATCATAAATTCACACAGTGACTCTATGGGTGCTATTCCAGATATAGAAAATTTAGGGAGAGAAAAGACTCAATAAACCCCTAGAACTTTGCATTATACATCTACTGATATAAAATGAAAACCCACTTTTTGTGGACTAGAGAGGTGGCTCAGTGAGTATGAATACTTGCTCTGAAAGCGTGAAAAGCTAAGTTGAAATCTCCATCACTCATGTAAAAAGTTAGGCATGACAGCACATGCTTGTAACCTCAGCATTGCGGCACAGAGGCAAGTGACCTCTAAGAGGCCAACTCGTCAGTTTGAAACAGTAATAGAAAGTGATAGAGGAAGATACCAGATTTCCTTCTCTGATCTCAGCCTGTGCATACATGGGCACACTCATGTGCATGCGCCACACATACAAGACACACACATACACATACACACACACACACACACACACACACACACACACACACACACACACA
>CAJQZJ010033130.1:1729152-1763771 GCA_907164525.1 Lophiomys imhausi
CACACACACACACACACACACACACACACACACACACACACACACACTGTCCTCCTTCAATAAAAAGAAAACATTGAAACCATTTTTATTTTACCTGCTAAGGACAACAGTACACTTTAGTACCATAAGGCAAAACAATATCAGTTCCATGCCCTGTCACTTTTAGCCTACAGATCATCCCACCCCTGATCTGCTGCACTGATAATTTCACATTGGAAGGGCTTGGGGACCAGAAATAAAAGGTACCTAGATACCTTGCATGTTGCCTAATTTTATGTCAACTTGACACAAACCAGAGTTATACGGAAGATAACTCCATTGAGAAAATGTCTCCATAATATGTCTGTAGGGCATTTTATTAATCAGTGATTAATTGGGGCAGGTGCAGCCTATTGTGGTTTGGGCCATCCCTGGGATGGTGATCCTGAGCTCTATAAAAGTGCAGGTTGAGTAAGCCATGAGAAGCAAGCCTGGAAGCAGCACTATGTGTACTCTATAGACTCTGTATCAGCTTCTGCTCCCAGGTTCCTTCCCTGCATTCCTGTCCTGCCTTCCTTCAATGATGAACCATAATGAAAGTGTCAGTCAAATAAATCATTTTCTTCCCAAGTTTCCTCAGTTATGGTGTTTCATTTCAGTAGTGCTAACCCTAACTGAGACACTTTGAAATATGTATGTTGGAAAATAGAATATATGATAAATTAAAAACTTCAGAGTCTAGTAGCATATGGAGTCTAGAGAATTTATTCCTTGAAATTAAAGACAACAGGCCAGTGAGAGGTCTCAGAGGATAAAGATGCTTGGTGCCAAGACTGATGGATTGAATTTCATCTCTGGGACCCACATGTTGGGAATAGAGACCGAATTACTGTAAGTTGTCCTCTGACCTTTACATGTACACCACAGTACACATGTGCACACATGCATGTGTACACACATGTACATAAATACATATAACTTTAAATCTTTGAAATTAAAGACAAGTTCTATATCTTGTATTCCATCATTAATAAAGAGGTTCACATTTAATGAGTATGTTCGTATTATAGAGATAACATTCCAGACTTGGGTGTGTAGATCAAAGTCATCTACCGAGTAAGCCTCGGGGCAGCTGGTTTTGCATGGATCTCCAAGAAAAAGTGTTCTTTTAGCTGGTTCACGTGGCAATGGGGGCAGATTCTTTACTTGAACCATGTAACCCAGTACATCAAAATGCTTGGGAAGCAACAGGCCACTATATGAACTCTCTACCAAGACCCAATAGAGGCACAAGCCCCAGGAGCTTCAATTAAATCTATGCCTGTGTCTTTGAGAAGGAACTATTGGTCCTCTGCTAATACCTCTGAGTCTGACTACAAGTGAATACTGTGCATGGAGACTTTCTATCTGCCCTACCAACCCACTGGTCATGCATGACCCAGGAAATTCCATCATCGCTAGCAGTGAAATATTCAAGCTGGGTCTAAGCAAGTCCTGAATGTATGAGTAATTTGCATTCACAGCTTATGTCAACTCCCACAGCATCATCTGTCATGGTATTGCCTCTCTTTCAGCATATATTTATGTCTCAGTGTGACAGTCCCTAGGACCAGATGACTGAACAAGAAAATAATTCAACTTTAATCTGCAGATAGTTCTGCATGCTATGTGAATTCCAGTCAGAGACGAACCACTGGAACATATTCCCTGAGTTGGAGGTGGCCCTGAAGCATAGTGGACAGGAAAAATTATCTGAAAAGCAGAATTTTGAGGATTACATATGATTTTCTACTTTATCCAAAAGGGAAAGTATTGGGGGGATGAATTGCACCAATTTGAAACCAAAGCCTGAATGTTTAGCCACATAGCTAAACCAAACCTTTGGCTCACAACAGGCGCCTTAGGACAAGAAAGTTCATGAAGGAGATTTGTAGAGGAAAGGGTGCAGAGGATGGTGTTTGTGGCTGGTGTGTTACTCACCAAAAGTCCCGTTAGGAGGTCCTGTCTTAGCTTCATGACTGTTGTGGTGATAAAATACACCTACAAAAGCAATTTCGGGAAGAAGCGTGTATTTTAGTGTACAGGTCCAGGTGGAGTCGATCATGGCAGGGAAGTTAAAGTGACAGGACCTTGAAGTAGCTGGACACATGATGTCCAAAGTCAGAAGACAGCAATGGATGCATTCATGCTGCTCAGTTGCCTTTCTCCTACCCAGGAATGGTCCTGCCTAGAGTTAAGATGGGTCTTTCCACACAAATGGACACAATCAAAATAATTCATCACTGGCATATCCAGGTCCATCTTCCAGGTGATCCTTGATTCTGTCAAGTTAACAATTAATACTAACCATCACAGTTAGATAGGTTGGGCAACTGACCTAATGGATGCCAATCAGCCTCTTTCCTAAGATGCATTCCAGGTAAGATGAGCTCCTCACCTTGAAGCTGCTTAACACTGGATGGAAATTGGAAGGTGGAATAGGGCTATAAACTCTAAAAGCCCACACCCAGCTATGTGCTTCCTTTAGCAAGCCTATACATTTTAAAGGTTTCATAACTTCCCCAAACAGTGCCAACAGTAGGGGACCAGTTGCATATAGGGGAGCATTCTTCATTCAAACTCCCACAGTCATATAGGTCTACCAGATAGTCTGCTTGCATAAAGTTTTCTACCACATTTACAAGTAAAGAATCTGAACAGGGATTCTGATTGATGTTGGTGGAACAGACAATAGAGGGCAGTAATTTATATCACCAGACCTTCTGCTTAGTTATTAAAAATTAGTTTTAGAGAAATTACACAGTTTGATTGTTTCTAATGGTG
Organism: Lophiomys imhausi; assembly: GCA_907164525.1. NCBI lineage: Eukaryota > Metazoa > Chordata > Mammalia > Rodentia > Muridae > Lophiomys > Lophiomys imhausi. The sequence continues at coordinate 1,731,955 of CAJQZJ010033130.1, forward strand.
TATGTTCTTGCATACTAATCACTAACCAACTCCTTTTTACCAGTCTTCTTTCCTTTGCTAAGTTATATAAGTATCTTATCACTAGTTAACTATTTTAGTGCATAGCCTCAGAGAACCCCATCTACAGGCACTTGGCCCCATTGCTTTGGACCTGTATTTAGGCAAACATAGCAAGGTAATGAAGCTTACCTCATGGTATCAAGGAAGCAAAAAGAGACATGAGACTGAAGTCCCAATATCCCCTAAAATGGCATAATTCCAGTGACTAGGGCTCACCTTCTAAAGCTTCTGTCTCCTCCCCATAGTGCTTTCAGTTAGAGACAAAGCCCTCAAACAAAGGAACTTTGGGGAAGAGTCGAGGTCCAAACTATGAAGTCCTCCTTAGTGGAAATGTGAGAACTTGCTAATGTCTCCCTCAAGCCATGACTACAAGTCAATAATCTTACTGATTTTATATCAGCTATTATTGACTTCAGCATCTTGACCTAACTCCCATGTTTCCTCTGCTGGGTTTTTTTTTTTTTTTTTTTTTTGCTTCAAGTTACATCTCAATCACAATTCCCTCCCTCCTCTCCCCTCCTGTCCCACCCTCCCACCCTCTTCTCCCTCAACCCACTAATCCTCTTCCTTTTTTTTAAGTTTAAGGTATATCTTTTTACCCCTAACTGATCCCCCTTTCAGTCCAACAAATGGCTCTTTCTCTTACAACAATAAATACAATACAAAACAACAGAAATAATTAGGCCACCATTATGAGAGTTATATGGCTTAGCATGCATTCACAATGTCCAGTCCATATGTATTTGGCACCTGACTTTAACATTCTACTATCTAACCATCTCCATGAGTTTAAAGTTCTATATCTAACTCAGCTTTCATACTAACTTGCATCACAATTTTAAAAACATCTTCTTAGATCCAGAATACCCTCTTAATTCCTAAACAACTCAAAATTTAATTATGAGACTCTAGCTATCTAGTTGTCAACCACCTCAGAGACCTGAGAGGGATAAATATCTCTGGTTATATAGGAAGTGCAGGGAGGGCCAGCAGCTTCCAAAACTAAGAAATGACATACCAGAGGCTGCCTGGACAGTTCCCATTTTCTCTCCATACATTACAGCATCAATCTTCAGCTGTTTGGCCCCATTTCTCTGACAGAAATTGATTGTAAATCAGGAATTATGAAGGACTTACCTACCCTGTCTTGGCAGAGCTAGGCTGTCGACTTACCTGCTTCCAGGTTTTGTCCTTTTTGGACAGCATTCTGTCTACAGTTGGAGCAAGGGGCTTTTCCTACCAAGAGATAGGCTTGCGACTAATTCAATCATCTCCCACTGGAGATTCTTCGATGCTCATCTTCTACTTAGAGTAGAATAGGGGGTGCTATCAGAAGCTGACATGTCTCGTTATCAAAAAAATCTTAAGTTTAAAAAACATCTTTGAATGCCATATTCTGCAGATCTCTTGAGGTTTTTGAAGATCACCTATCTATCTCTTATATTTGGATAAGCAAATGTTGCTTGTCTCTTAGCAACTTGATTTCTGATTAGCTTAGAAAATAACTGTGATAGACCGCCCTAGTACCTAACAAAATGACATGTTTGATTGGCTATTAGTTTGCATTTATTAATTATCCTAAACATTTTATGACAGTTGGTAGCAAAAGGCCAAAACTTCACATTTCATTTGTAAGCATTACCTAGGTAAAATACCTTAAAAAGAGTTAACCTTAATTTTGTATCAATATACAAAGATCAAAACCAATGTGGCCAAATATGATCTTAATTTTGTATCAATATACAAAAATCAGTACCGATGTAGCCCAATACAATCTCACTTTTGCATGAATATACAAAGATCAATACCAATTTAGCCAAATATAATCTTAATTTTGTATCAATATACAATGGTATAAGGGTATATTCAATAATCTGTTCTTTTTTTCTTGATCATTCCTATGTCTATGTCCCATATTTTCTCAAGTCTGTTCACCCCTACATAGGAGAGAAAGAAGGATAGATCATTCCTATGTCTATGTCCCATGTTTTCTCAAGTCTGTTCACCCCTACATAGGAGAGAAAGAAGGATATAGAAAAGAAAAAAGAAGCCGGGCGGTGGTGGCGCACGCCTTTAATCCCAGCACTTGGGAGGCAGAGGCAGGCGGATCTTTGTGAGTTCGAGGCCAGCCTGGTCTACAAAGCGAGTCCAGGACAGCCAGAGATATTCAGAGAAACCCTGTCTCGAAAAACCAAAAAAAAAAAAAAAAAAAAAAAGAAAAAAGAGTATTCCCTGTGTCTAACCTCCAAAACCTATTTAACAAGATCATTTAACAGCTTGTGATCTCTTCCCCTAAATAACAAGATTATCTATAACCCATCTAATGACCAAAGTGGGGAAAAAACACCCAACCCCCACCTTCTGGAGATGGGATGTTGCTCTCTTAAAATGACTTCCTGCTGATTTTGGACATAGTAAACCTGTTTGGGGCCCAAATAAGAATGGAAAAATGGTTTAAAATGTTAATAGAATCATTTGATTCTCAGTCCTTTTGTGCTCAGCTATTTAAATGTCCTAAGAAGTTTGTAGACAGAAGCTGAACTTCAGGGCTTTACTAGAGTTCTGGCTGGAGCAGTCTATGGAATGGAGCGAAACAATCTTAGTGATTTTGAGTTGTTGTGGTTGTAGACTTTTGAGGAAACAGCTATTGAGGAAGTCTGCAAAGCTGGATCATCTGGGCTACTTGTCTTCTTTGGTGTCTGATCTGTTTTCTTCTAAAGTTTCCGTTGTCCAGTTGTCCCTGGGTTCCTTGGATGGATGCTTTAAATCTCCTGGAAAGATAAGAACAGAGCCCTGCCCTAATCCTAACTCTGGGACACTACCTTTTTTTTTTGGGGGGGGGGGGTCAGGTAATATTTTTCTTGGAGCAAATTTGGTTTTTTGACAATATATAAAGTATTATCTCTCAATTCGAATTACAGAAGAAATTATTTTGATATTTTGGAGCTAAACAAACCTTTAGTGTATATATTTTGAGATCTCAAAGGACAATTTGTTTGAATTTCAGCATGCCTTTTGTAAGTAGCTTTTAAACTTAAACCCTTCCAAATCCTATGTGCCTTTCTCTGCATTCTAAGTATTGGGATCAAAGACATGTGGTTGTCAACTGATGGGATTAAAGATGTGCTCCACCACTTCTGGATCAAAGTTTTTCTCTATTTAGAGCTTGTTTTGTGTCAGTCTGACCTTGAGCTCTGAGATCTGCCTGTTTCTGTCTCTAGTGTGTTGGAATTAAGGGTATATTCTTATCAAATGATGGGATTAAGGGTGTGCACCATCACCACCCTGTTCCTTGTAACTCTAGAATTTATAAGACAACTAACTCTATAGTGATCCTCCTGTCTCTGCTGGAGTTAAAGGCATGGGCTAACACCATGCATTTCATGTATTTTATATTAGCTCCAAGTTTTTTCAGCTCTTGGAGGTTCAGAAAGCCAGGTTGAACAGCAGTAACCTTTACTTTATTTACAGTATTTTAAACCTGTTACCTGCTTTTTAATGCCAAACCATGAAAATATCCTATACATCCCTTCCTTCTTCCCTCCCTCATTGTTCCTTTACTTGGTAGTCTCCTTCTCAGATGAGGTGGGCCCTCACATATCATACTCCCTCAGCTCTTCAGTCATGTCAGGGCCAAAAGCTTCCACTTGTACTGGGGCTTGATATGGCACACCATCTAGGGTAAGGTGTTCCACTAACCTGCAGCAGATTCCATGACTCACTGGTGGGTGAAATTTTTCCTAGGATAGATATGCTAGGTTCCTATCTATTTGGGTCTGTGGGTTGTAGGATAGTTATCCTGTGATGTATGGTTAATATCCATTTATAAGAGAGTACATACCATATTTATCTTTCTGGGACTGAATCAGCTCACTTAGGATGAGCTTTTCTAGCTCCATCCATTTGGTTTCAAATTGCATGATTTCCTCATTTCTGATAGCTGTGTAGTATTCCATTGTGTAAATGTACCACAGTTTTTTGTTTTGTTTTGTTTTGTTTTGTTTTGTTTTTTAATCCATTCTTCAGTTGAAGGACATCTGGGTTGCTTCCATTTTCTGGCTATTACAAATAAAGCTGCTATGAACATTGTTGAGGCAATGTCCTTGTGGTTTCATTTTGAATCTTTTGGATATATGCCCAAGAGGGGTATGACTGGGTCTTGAGGTAGAATTATTCCCAATTTTCTAAGATATCTCCAGACTGATTTCCAAAGTGGTTGCACAAGTTTTCACTCCCACCAGCAATGGGGGAGTGTTCCCCTTTCTCCGCATCCTCTCCAGCATGTGCTATCATTTGAGTTTTTGATCTTAGCCATTCTGACAGGTGTAAGATGGAATCTCAGAGTTGTTTTAAGTTGCATTTCCCTGATGACCAATGTTGGTGTTTTTTGAAGTACATGTGTTTGATTCATTGACTATAGTGCATGGGGACTGAATGGGAGACAGATGAGCTCAGAAACTATGAGTTTGGAGGCTAGAGGCAGAGCTGGCTCTGCATCCCACTTCTCCTGCTTACTGCTGTGCCATCTTAGCAGGTCATTTCAAGTCTCTGAGCCTGGTTCTAGGCAGTGAAAGTGAGGAGGTGTACATCTGAAGCGTGTTGACAGAAGACAGTGGGCATTTACCATATTAGCATCTGCTGGACAGCTATTCTGAGCCAGCCACTGTGGGAGTCCCTGGCACAGAAGAGGCAAAGAAGCAAGAAGAGATGGCTGCATCTGAGAGCTCATAGTCAAGGAGAGTGTATATGAACATTTGGGCCAGCCCAGATTCACAGTTAAGCAAAGCTGTTATCACTTACTGTCATGAGCCATTGACTTCCAGCAAAATCCCTCTGTGAACAGGCAGAAAAACCCTGTCCATGTTTTGGTGAGGCAAAGGAGTGATGTCAGCCTGCATGGCCATGGTCACTTGGACATGATGGTGGCCCTTTATGGACCACAGAACAACAAAGGATTAAGCATTGTGATGGGGAGGTCTATGTGTGACAAAAATGAGAACCATGGATGTGTTCTGGGAGGAGTCACTTACAGGAGTAAGTTGTCTTGCATTAGTGAGATTTGGGCCATCAAAGATGGATCATGAGAATCTAGCATATGTGGAAAACAATGTGTAAGGGGTTCAGGAAATGAAGGCTGGCATACTAGAGTCATGATTTTCCCACGGAGAAGCAGGCTGTGCTGCAAACTCATCCAGAGGACAAAGGTCTGCAGGTCCTTTTGAAGCTCTGGTCCTATAGTGTAAGATTTCTACTCTTTCCTTCCTTTTTTCTTTATTTTGCACCATCTCACAACACTCTCCAAGATTACAGGTCTTAAAGCCCAGAACCTGAGAATAGGTCATATTCTGGGACAAAGAGGAATTAAGGGTACAGATTGAATTAATATAGCTTTTTCATTAGTGAGAAAGTAATCCTGGCCCAGGCTCAAAATACCCACAATGCAGAGGGAAACAGTGTGTCAGAGCCAGATGACTGTGAGGAACTCACCTAGTCATTGCTGGCTTTGAAGACGGAAGGGAACATGTACCAGGGGCTGTGGGAGTTCTACAGTACCAGGACATGCAACAGGATGAATTCTCCATGAGAATCCTCAGAAGTAACGATTAAACATTCACATGCCTCCTGCTGCATATTTAGAATATGTTGAATGTGTGGGAAGCACATGACTTTCCTCAAGACCAATAAAAGTTAAAAGGAAAGAAAGTGGTATATATCCAATGCTACTGAACTAGAATCCAGTGAATATTGGAAATATATTCTAGATCAATACTCCCATTTACTAGCTAAAGCTGATATTTTCTGGCTATTGAATTTTTCTTTCTCTTGTTTTACAGGGTTACATAAGGTCATTTTCTTTCAAGCCTATAATGTACTTTGAGTATATTCTCTACATGTCCCAATACCCCTCCTCTCCTACTCCTTACATTAGTCCCCCCCCTTTTTTTGTTAAACACTTTAAATTCTACTTTCATGTCATCTATTTGTTGTGATATTTGTTTTTTCTGAGACTGACTTAATTTGCTCAGTGTGTTAGTCTCTTATCCATTTTCTACGAATGCCATAACTTCATTATTATTTATGGCAGAAAAATATTCCATTCTTTATTCATATCTCTTTTGACTAATAGCTGGGTAGGGTAAATAGTGCTCCATGGAACATCAGAATACAAGAATCACTGTGACATGCTGACTTAGTCTTCTGAGAAAATGCCCAGGAGTTGTACAGCAGGGTCACCTGATGGGACTTGAATAGCTGAGTTGCATGCTAGAAACTGAACAACTGGGTCACGTGATGGGAGCTGATGTTGAACCTGTAGATTGACTTTAGTAGTGAAGCCATTTTCATAATGTTAATTTTTCCAATCCATGATCATGAGGGCTTTCCATCTTATAGTACTTTCTTCAGTTCTTCCTTCAGTGTTTTCAAGTTTTCATTATAGAAGCATTTCACTTCTATGGTTAAGTTTATTTCTACATATTTTTTAGGCAATTATGAATGCAACTGTTTTTCTAATTTTTTTTCTCAGTGTGCTTATTAGTACTATATATAACTTTATCAGGTCTAGAGTTTTCTTTTTTTTTTTTTTTCAAGATTTATTTATTATGTATACAGTGTTCTGTCTGCAGGTATATCTGCAGGCCAGAAGAGGGCACCAGATTTCATTATGGATGGTTGTGAGCCACCATGTGGTTGCTGGGAATTGAACTCATGACCTCTGGAAGAGCAGCCAGTGCTCTTAACCGCTGAGCCATCTCTCCAGCCCAGGTCTAGAGTTTTCTAGTGGAGTCTTTAGAGTCTTTCAGGTAAAGAATCATCCGCTACAAATAAAACCACTTTGACTTTTGTGTATTTGTGTGTCTTTTTTTTCTCTCTCTTCTCCAAGGACCCTAAGACTTAAGCAGTGTATTGAATAAGAATGGGGAGAGGGTCTGCATCCATGATCCCTCACTGTCTACGCAGCACTGAGTCCACATCTGTGTTTATATAGCAGCCATGCCGCCGTACACCATTGTTTACTTCCCAGTTTCAGGGCGCTGTGAGGCCATGCACATGCTCCTGGCTGACTAGAAGCAGAGCTGGAAGGAGGGGGTGATTATCAAAGATACCTGGATGCAAGACTTGATCAAGCCCACCTGTCTCTATGGGTAGCTCCCCGAGTCTGAGGATGGAGACCTCACCTTAGATTACACCTCTAATGCCATCTTAAGGGAACTGAGGCATTCCTTGGGGCTTTATGGGAAAGATCAGAGGGAAGCTGCCCTGGTGGATATGGTGAATGATGGGTGGAGGACTTTCAGTGCAAATATATCACCCTCATCTACACCAATAATTTAAAATAATTTAAAAAACCCTCTCTGGTGGTGTACTCGTCATTTTGTAGATACAGTTTATCCACAGGAGAGACTGTCAGCTGGGTGTGGTGGGTAGCCTGTAAGACCAGAAAGAGTAAGGAGCTGGAACAAACCTAGAAGACAAGATTCAGGAAAGAAGATATCTCAGGGGAGGTGACATTGCCCTCAAAAGGCATATTAAAAAGTGTCCAGGCTCCCTGGGAGAAGAGAAGGGGGTCAGTTAGAGGTCATTTCTAGCAAGGGTCACTGTTGTGGCCATCATTGCATGGGTGCAGAGGTACTAGCACACGCCCAAGGCAGCTAAGTAACACACTCCATGGTGCCTTTAACTCTTCACTCTGTGCCTGGCACATTCCACACTCTGCTGCTATTTTCAGAAAAGATGAAGGTGAACACAGCCCAACAAAGAAGAAAAGGAATAGATCAAAACTGATCTTTTGGAGGAAGGAACCAATGTCACGGACATGGTAGGACTACATGGTGCAGGGAAGGACAGGGGAGAGTCTAGGGTGCAGTTTGGTGACCCCAGAGAGATGGAGGAGATATAAGTGTACAACAGCTGGGAATAGAAGCCTGCTGCTGGAGTCCAGTCAGGTCAGTATATCCCCAAGGGTGAGGTTAGGGAGCCCTGCCACTACAGCATGTATATCCCTGTTGGACTTAGATTTGATGTGCGGGATGTTTAAAATAAGTTTAACTTCCTGTGTTACTGTCATATCTGCTGTGGTAGCCAGATGGATGAGTGGATGAGTCAGTATTGTCTAGTGGAACATAACATATAATGTGTGTGTGTGTGTGTGTGTGTGTGTGTGTGTGTGTGTGTATAGAATATACAATTGTATAATATGCAATGAATATGCATACATGTTACATTGGCCTACACAATTGTGTCTGGGTAGTCAAACAGTGACCACGTTCACATTGGAAAGGTTAAGAACTAGCAGCTTTTTCAGTACACGAGGCTGAGCGCTTCAGCAGTCCCAATCTGGCACTGGAGGCCTGGAAGATTCCTGGGGAGTCACTGGTCTCCACTGCTACTCAGTGCTATGTTGGAAGCTTACAGAAGCCAGATTCCAGAGAAAGCAAAGGACACCAGCATCCTCAACAGCAGAACAGATGAACTCTCTCTCCAGGGAGACACAAGGAAAGCAAAGCAAACCTTGGATCTCCTTGTATCTGAGCCACCATGGGAAGGTGACACACATTCAGAATGAGTCTCCCACTTAAATTAACCTAATCAAGAAATTCTCTCACAGATGTGCCTAGAGGATTGCCTCTCAGTTAATTCCAGATTCAGGCAACTTGACAACCAATGTTAGCCATCACAGTGAGTTAGATGGACAGTACCTGCAGGGTTTCAGTCTATCCTTGCTATAGGGAAGGGGACCTAGAGGCTCTGTGATGGGTTTGATGGTCAAGCAGATAGTGTACACAGTGCTCTGTGGATACGGTGGACCTAACATCAGGAATCCTTATTCAGGACTCAACCCCAGACCCTTGGGTCCAGATCAGCACTATTGGGCGGGGGGGGTGGTGGTGGGGGGAGGGAGGAACCCAGTGACCCTAATAGTAACAGGAGCTAGAAGACAGAACCAGCTGGACCGACAGCCTTTGTCCTGATTTCTTCCCCTAATGTTCCAAAGTAACTTAATTTGATGTGCATATCAGCTTTAACATGCTTTTACATGAAATATAAAAGTATATTTTTTTAAAAACAAGATTTTTTTCCCTTTGGGAAAAGAAGCTAATAGAGTGGATACATTGTTGGCAAAATGAGCAAGAAAGGAAAATACAGAAGTTATCAGGAAGGAAGGAGTACTGTGAGAAATTTTGAGTAATACATTGAAAATTAGAAATGGAATGAGAAATTTCTAGAAAGCATACTTTACCAAAACTATCACAGGCTAAAGTCAGAAATCTAAATCATCACACATGTATTAAAGAAATTTAAATTGTCATTTAACTCTACCACAAATAAAACTCAGGGTCCAGATCCTTTGCTGATATGTCTTTCAACTGGTTAATGAATTAGAAGGAAATGAATTACTGGTCTTATGCAAACTCACCCAGAAACCGAAAAAAAGGAACCATTTCTCAGTTCATATAATGAAGACAACTATCCTTGTAACAAAATCATATAGGTCAACCTCTCTCACAATGTAGAAAAGAGGAAATATACAACATTATTGGTCAAATTTGGGAGCTAACAAGAAAGATAATGAAGCAAGAATGAATTAGATTTATTCTACCAATACAAGGTTAATTCAACGATCCAGGATTAGTCAATGTAATCCCCCATAATAAGACAATAAAGGAAAATCATTTAATCATCTAAATAAATGCAGAAAATCATCCAATAAAATTTAATAGTCATCCATCACATGAAGGAAAGTTCTTAGAGTAAGTATCTTATTTAGGGTTACTATTGCTCTGATTAAAAAAAAATTGACAAAGCAACTTGGAGAGAAAAGGGTTTATTTCACTCACAGTTCCATAAACATTTCATTAGCAAAGCTGTGAAGGAAATGTCTTTGTTAGGGTTTCTATTGCTATAAAGAGACACCATGACCATGGCAACTCTTATAAAGGAAAACAGTTTCACAGATTTAGTTCATTATCATCATGGCAGGAAGTATGGCAACATGCAGGCAAACATGGTGCTGGAGATGGAGCTGAGACTTCTACATCTTGATCTAAAGGCAGCAGAAAGTAATCCAGCTTCAGCTTCTGAGTAACCTCAAAGCCCACCCCATCCATAGTCATGCACCATCTCCAACAAAGCCACACATACTCCAAGGCCACACCAAGTACCCCTCCCTATGACCCTATGGGTGCCAATTTCTTTCAAACCACCACAGGCAGAAACTCAAGAAGGCCAAGAATATGGGGGCAGTATCTGATGCAGAGGCCATGGAAGAATGCCATTTCCTGGCTTGTTTTTCCTGGCTTGTTCAGTCTGCTTTCTTACAGAACCCAGAACCAAAAGCCTGGGGATGACACTTGCCACAATGAGCTGGGTCCTTCCCAACTATCAAAACTACCTATCAAACTGATCCCTTGTCAGTTTGACACACAAACACATCACTATAAAACCACAACCTTTTCTTTATTGTTCATCCTCATGATCATATATTCATACCAACATATTATAAAACATTTTACAAACTTAAAAAGTCTCACAGTCTTACAAATTCAAACACTTTAAAAGTTCAGTCTCAAGGAAAATCCAAAGTCTCTTTTAAAATCAAAAGTCTCCCAACTGTGGGCTCCTATAAAATCAAAAAGAAATTAAATGCTTTCTGCAGAACAAAACAAAACAAAACTCCAACAATGTTAATAAACAACTTAATGTCCAGTATCTGGTATTCACTCACAATCTTCTGGGCTCCTCCAAGGGACTTGGGTCACTTCTCCACTCCACCCTCTGCAGCACACACAGCTAGCTCATCTTCTACGCTCAGGCAGGTTCCATTCCTCGGCTGCTGCTGTTCTTTGTGGTCATCCCATGGTACTGGCATCTCCAAAATGCTGGGGGTCTTCTGCTGCAGGTAGGATGCACTCTCACCAGTAGCCTTTCCTGGGCTCTATCAGAGACTCTAATATTGCCACACAATGACAAGCCTCAGCTGCTCTCCATGACCCCTTCTGACCCCTTCACATCCTCAAAACGAGCAGCACCTAGGTGACTCTTACACAACCAAGTTCAGCTGCCATCACAAGGTACATCTTTGGCTATTTCTGGACTTCATCTTCTGCGTGCTGACTCCCAGCAAACACTTCCCAGAAGACTTCACCTCAGTGATGCTGGTCTCTTCTTAATCACAGCTGATTCTTTGGCCCCAGCTGACCAGCATCCATTGTCCCAGCAGAGCAAAGGTTTTACTTTAGTGGTTCTGGTCTCTTGCTATTCACAGCTGATTCTTCTGCTCCAGCTGACCGGACACCACAGATCCTTCACACAAATGAACTGGAAGTGTCTTTGCTTCCCTCTGAAACTTCACAAGCCAGGCTCCATCGTCTGCACTGCTCTCAACATTCTTATCTTCCAAGCTCCTGCAGAACAACCCACTGAGCTCTCAACACTCAATGACTTTTCTAGCCCTCCCCCCAAAAAACTAGGCCAGGTCTGTCAAAGAAATCCCCTACTCCTGGTACAAACTTCTATTCTAATTAGGATTACTATTGCTGTGATGAAACACCATGACCAAATCAACTTGGAAACGGAAGGGTTTATTTCAGCTTACACTTTGAGGTAATAGTCCATCACTGAGGGAAATCTGGAGGCAGGAATTGATGCAGAGGGCATGGAGGAGTGCTGCTTACTGGCTTGCTTACCCAGTCTTGTTCATCCTGCTTTCTTATAGGACTCAGGACTACCACCAGCCCAGGGATGAGACCACCAGCAATGGGCTAGACCCTCCCTCGTCAATCACTAATTAAGGAAATTCCCTACAGGCTTGCCTGCAGCCTGATATCATGAAGGTATTTTCTTACTTGAGGTTCCCTCCTCTCAGATGACTTTAATTTGTGTCAAGTTGACATAAAACTATCCAGTACAGTAAGGTTAGAAGGTTGTGTTTGTATCTTAAACTGATCATGGAATCAGGCAAAATTCCTCTAAAAATACTGGTGAAATATTGAAAGATTTTCAGTAGGGTGTCATTTGAACATGAACTTAAATTGGTTATAAATGCATACTGCAAACTCTTGGAAAACACATTAAACATTTTCAGGTATAATTGATATGCTAAAAGAGGCTAGAAAATGAAATCACATAAAATGCTCAATTAAGGCCATAAGCAGAAAAAGAAGGAAAGGAAAAGAATATAAAGACACATAGTGATCAGGTAAGTACAAAATGTTAATAATCACCTTAAGTATAAATGGTCTAAACACAAAAAACAAAAGACAAAGGCTGCCATAATGAATTCAAAAATTCTGCAAGAAATCCACTTAATTTTTAAAAACTTTTTTCAAGATATATATTGTATGATGTTTAGTATACCACTCCCCACCCTCCCCTACTCTCCATTTTTTGCCGTTCTTTCCTCCTAGTAATCTCTCTTGTTCTCCTAGACAGTTTCACCTCTAATTTTATTTCATTTACACATACCTAATTTTATATGGTTATTTAAAGTTTAGGAATCAAAAATGAAAGAAAACTTCTAGTATTTGTTTTTCTAAATCTGGCAGGTCTCTAGTTGAATCCTCAAGAAACCAACTTTAAGCCACAAAAATCAAGAGAGTAAAAAGAGGGACCAAGGGGAGAGGGGTCAGGTAATAGAGACGGGAATCGTGGGCCACAGAAAAAATGGAGGAGCGGATTTAATTAAAAAAGTAAGGTCAATACATAAGGAGAGGGGGGGAAAGAGGGTAAAATAATAGTAGAGATGTCTGAAAAGTAACAAGAAGTCATGTTATCCATTTATCTAATTACATATAATAAATGTAAGTCTGTATGCACACACACTCACACGCACATATATACACACATACACATACATACAGTTTAAATGAAATTTACCCACCTGGACTGACAGTTCTCTTTACTAGAGCCATGCTGTCTAACAAAAACTCCCATCTCAGTCATGAGAAACCTTCTTTTGAGTGATCGGTCAGGGAAGTAGAAGAGACTCCCAAATCTTTATAAGCCATTGTTGCTGCCTTTGGTTGCCTGCCAGAGGCTGAAGGTAAGTCTCTATTGCTGAAGATACCATGCACTTTGAACACAGGACCATGAGGATTGAGGCTGGATCTGACTTGAAAGCCTCTTCCCTGAGGACTAGCTTTCGTGATAACAGAAGATGCCATGCAAGGTTCCAAGGAAAGGAAGCAAGCAGAGTAGGACTGCCCAGCTACAATGTCTAGGAACTTCAATAAGACCAGCCTGGCATGATATCCATAAGGAGAAATGGTGGCATTTACACCTTGGTGTTGACCAACAGCTCGCTAATTGGACTTAAGGTGTACTCAGCAAGAGGGAAGTTGTGCCTGGCACTGGAAACCTAGTCATGGATCTTGGAGAAGATTCTACAGCAGGTACTTTACCAAAAAAGCATAGTTCTTGATTACATTCTAAATATTTATCTCTATACTAAGTGAGGCCTTCATCTCTCATCAAAGTAGCTGCTCTCTGCAGCAGACAGAGAACATTACAGAAAACCATGACGGATAAGATGCAGAGAACAACTGGTCATCTGGGGCTCAGCCACAAGTGATACATCTACAATATAACTCTTGCATCTAAGTCTCAGGGAACATCTCAGAAAAAGAGATCAAAAGATCCTAAGAGCCTGAAAAATAGGAAATCTGCTGTGAAATTGAGTTTCCTTGAAAGTCAGGGTAGCTAGATCCAAGAAATCTTAGCAACATAGTTGCCTAAACAAGACTAGAACAAGGACAATTTCAATAGTCATGCTAACATAGAAAAGGGAAGTCTCATCAAGACCCTAATCCTAGAAAAAGAACAACAGGCTACTGAAGAATGTTAAGAAAAGGAGATATAATCTTCTCCATGAAAGAGCCCCCCAATTAGTTATCTAATACCAAGTGGTCAGCCTTGAGGTCATATATATACAAGTAACTTTATTCATACTGAGCAGATTGCGGTGATATATTTAGAAACACACACACCACCACCACCACCACCACCATTACCACCACCACCACCAACAGTTAAAATTAAGCCATGAATTTGAGAGAGATCTCAAAAAAGCAGGAGATAGATCAGTGGGTCAGAGCACTGGCTGCTGTTTCAGAGGCCCAGGGTTTGATTCCTAGCACTCACTTGGTGGCTCACAACTGTCTGCAAGTCCAGTCCCAGAAGATCCAACACCCTTTTCTGGTCTCCTTAGACAACTCATATGTGGTGCATATATGTACCTACAGGCATATATGCAGGTAAAACACCTTTACACATAAAAATAAATAATAACAATTTTAAAAGAATTCTGAGCATCTATATATTGAGTTAAGACAAAAAGGGAGGATTGCAGAGTAATGAAGAGGCCAGTTGTCAAAGATAACAGCAATCAATAATGCTTACAGGCCCAAGTAGTGTTTAAAAATATGTGAAGTAGAACCACAACATATGAGAGTTGCAGACCTAAACACCATCAATATGTGATTAAAAGATATAGTGGCAAAAATTCAGTAAGGATATAGATAGCTGAGCTTCACCACCAATTAACTAGACCTTGTAAGGGGAGTTAGATTAATATAAATTAGATTTAGTGAATATCTAGGGCCTTCTGATACAGTCTCTTAATACAGGGCATGAAGATCAACTTGGCTGTGGGCAATTGGCGTAGCAGCATATGGACTAAAAACAAGATTTATGACCTGGCATTGATTTCAGCTGCTAATAGCCTTAAGAAGTGGGCTGAAGCCAGGTGAAACAAGAAGAGACTCTATTGAAGGACAAAGAGGGTAGAGCCTGAGAGTTCCCATGCTAGAGACTATGAGGTGCAAAGCTGCTTGTATCATCTGATGGAGAAAATGCTGATGGACTGAAAGCTAATCTCAAGCAGAGTTGAAAAAATATGGCCAGCACTCCTTGAAGCAGAAAGAAGCTGGTGAGCAGAAAAAGCCTCAGCAAAGCAGCAAAAGGCCAAGGACTAAACCCTGTGGCACAGCTTTTGCCTAGAGGGGTTCCACCAGTTCAAACAGCAGCCTGAATAGAACTGTGGCCAGCCCTAAAGACTGAGGCAGAGCGACTGAGTGGCTAATACAAACTGAATAAGTTGGCTTATGGACAGCTGAGGCTTTCCAGACAGAAGAAAGCCTCAAGCCTCATTTGAAGTGAAGCTGCCATAGCCTAAAGGACCTATGTCTGAGATGTGCCTGAAGACTGTTGACTAAGTTCCTTAAAGGATCTACTTCTGAAGTGTTCCTGAAGACTGAGGACCTGCCCCAGAGACTGTGTTCCTTTCAACTGAGGACCTGCCCCAGAGACTGTATCCTTCTAAAAGGTTAGGATTAGTTATTAATAGGTTTAGTTGTTGGGTAGCAGGGGTTATGGTCATTCTTAGGGCTAGTACTTAGGTAATTGTTTATATATTTTTAAGTGCATATCATTATTAATAAATGTATATTGGATAATTAAAAGATTCATCATCAAGACCTTATTAACATTTGGCAACCATACAAAGTGTTCTTTCAAACCACAGTGATATTGATCTAGAAGTCAATAGCAGAAAAGCAGCTGGGAATGGCCAAACAATTTGGATATTACAATATTGAGAGAATTGCTAAATACTTTGATTAAATGAATGAAAGTACAATAAGTGGGATGTCGACAATGAAATTCATGTCTAGAGGGAATTCATAGCATTGGGCATATATATGACAAAAGAAAAACCTAAAATCAGTAATCTTCATTTCTACCTAAGAGGCTAGAGAAAAAAAATAAATACATTATGAGTCCAAGAAAAACAAAACAAAAAGAATAATAAAATTCAGAGCATTAATCAATAAAACTGAAAACAGATGATCAATAGAGAAATGTATCCAAATCCAAAGCTGGTTCATAAGATCAATACAATTCATAAACCTCTGGCCATATGATCAATAATAAAAAGAGGTGTACAATATCTACCTAGTGAAAGAGGGCTCTTCACTACTACCCCACAGACATCTGAAAAGACAGTAAAGGAATATCATAAAATTTTATGTCAACAATTTTAAACATGAAACAGATAATTTCTTTGAAAGACACAATCAGTCAAACTCATATATAGGTAAATGATATGAATAGGCTCATATTTACTACAGAAAATGAGTCAATAATTAATAAACTCTGAAAGGAAGTTGGAGGCATATAAAAAACCAAATGCCCATGACTCCAATGGAGAATTCTACCACATATTAAAGGGGGGAAATTATACCAATTTTTCTAGTGTCTTTCAGAAGATAGAAGTAAAAGAAACACTTTCTAATTCATCCTATGAGGTAAACACCACCATACTGACAAAATTAGATAAGAACATAAGAAGACTGTGGACCAATATCTAAGATGACAGGTTTTCTCAACATAATAAAGAAAATCTATAAGAATTTCAGGTCCAATAATAATTACTAGAAAGCGGTTCTTTCTCTAAAAAATCATAGGCAAGGACAAAATGTCTCCCTGACCAATCCTATTCAACATTGTACTAGAAAGAATAAATGGAGGATAAAAGTCACATAGATTAAAATGGAAGAAATTCCAAAGACTTGACCAAAACCCTCATAAAAATGATGGATAATAATATTAAGATTACAGGATACTTTTACTACATAAAAGTTAATTGACTTCTTATATCCTATCTATGGACAATTAGAATTTGACATTTTAAACACAATACCATTTATATTACCCAAAATGAAATCTTAGTTATACATCTTAAAAACTATTTACAGGAACTTCATGAGGAAAAGCTTCAGTACTGCAATGATCTAAATAGATCCTGTGAATCTATGTTCATAGCAGCCTTATTTGTAATAGCTAGAAACTGGAAACAACCCAGATGTCCCTCAACCGAAGAATGGATTAAAAAACTGTGGTACATCTACACAATGGCATATTACTCAGCTATCAGAAACAATGAAATTATGCAATTTGCAGCCAAATGGATGGATCTAGAGAAGCTCATCCTGAGTGAGCTAACCCAGACTCAGAAGGATGCACATGGCATCTATTCACTTATAGTAGGGTTTTAGCTATATAGTACAGGATATCTATACTACAACCAACGCACCAAAGGGAACATGGACATAGACTTTTTGTTTGTTTGTTTGATTGTTTGTTTTTTAGTTTTCTTTCCCTGGCAACGTGACACTTTTTACTGGTAGTACTGCCTTGTAGGCCCCCAGTGTATGGGGAGGCTCTTGGCCCTCATATGACTTCTGGACTGGGGAAAGGGACTGTTATGTAGGGACACTACACTGCAGAGGAGTGGGATGGAAGGATTATGGGGTAGAGGGTGGGAGGGCGGGCTGGGAAGTGGGGAAAGAGGACACTATGATGGAGATGTAACCTGAAGCAACAAATAAATAAATTTATTTATAAAAAATAAATAAATAGATCATGTGGATGTGTGGGATCTATCTAAATGGATCAAATGGAGATGTGTTCTATATCCATGGAAACTTCTGCACTGTCAAGGTGTCAGATCTATTTCTAATTGGTCTATAAATGCAACACAATCCCAGAGAAAATTCCAGCATGTTCGTGTGTGAAAAAATAATTCCAAAGTTTCTATAAAAAAGTAAAAGAACTTGAATAACCAAAATAATACTAATGAAGAAAGTTAGAACTTCCATTATCCAGCTTTAAACAATAAAAGGCTACTGTAATCAAGACAACAGGATGTTGGCAGAAAAATGGATAATCTGACCAGTGAAACAGACCTGAGCCCAGAAAAAGACTCTTACAAATATCGTCAAAAGTACAAGGTAATTCAACAGAAAAAGGATTTTTTTAACCCATAATAATGCTAAGATAACTAGACATTTATTGTTTTAAATGGGGGATAATTGTTAGAACACAGGACTGTACTTTGTGACTGACAGCTGCCATTTTACTTCAACATCATTTAACATCTAATATCCAATATCTAAACCCAAAATCTCCCAAAGTTTGAATTACTGGTATTAGAGACTTCCCTGGGAACAATTTTAGAAGGAAAGAAATGGGAAGCAGGCAGTGGACACTAGAGGTTGTTTCTCTGTGTTTAAGTGGAGTGGCTGGGTAGGTAAGCCATGTAGAAAATGAAGACTAGGCATCCTGCCAAGCCTTACCTTTGTCCATGTTCCTGTCTCCTGATGACATCTTCATGACTCCACTAATGCTTGCACCCTGAAAAGCTCTCCTTGGTAACCTGCTATTACCTCAAGTCAGTCTTGCCCTCCTAGATTTCACTCAGTTCTTCCTTGACCTGGGACTACCACTGGCCCACTGTCTTTGGGCCATAGTGGGCCTTTGGTATTTAGGTTAATTACTCTCATTTATGTGCCCCTATGTTCAAAAATGAATTTTCCATACTTGCCATTAATAGAACATCAGAGAGAGGAGAAAAAATACAACACAAACTGTGTCTGTTTATCTACACACACATTTGCCTTTCCTCCCAGAAGCAGCAGACTGACAGAGATGGTGCCTGCTGTCTTTCTGATTCCTTCAGTCCTGAGTTCATGAATAGTAAAATATGTAAATTGCCCAATTTTGTCTTGCCATTGGTCAGTAATCTATTACCAAACGCAATATTTCTGAAGCATTCTGGTCCATCCCTTGTGAGTAGAGGAGGCTTTGCAACCTTAACCAACCCTGCATTGTACCTCTCTAGGCAAGCCTGTCCTTTGAAATCCAGACTCCTGCCCAAACAGCATTCTGGTTTAATGACCCCCACTGTGAGTTTGCTCCTTAGGCTCTCTGAGAAAAAATTCTATGTTTGTCCAGGCTACAGCAAGGCAGTAGAAAGCCAATGCCCCATTTAGCATTTGTATTAGTCATCCTCCCTTCCCCAGAAATGGATTCCAGTCTGTTGTTTGCATTTATAAATCATTGGACCAAAACACAGTTGTTCGTTTTTCCTCTTAAAAAAAAAAAAATCTCTGGAACCCTTTAGCTGATGTGGCTAACCAGAAAAGGTTGGGAGCCAGGTAAAGTTTAAAGTTGCTGTCGCTTTCATCACCAAGCAGCTTTTGAAGCAGGAAACTAAGCTCTCTCCAAAGAGTAAAGGTCTCTCAGAGAGGCCTCCTTGATGGCTTGAAGGCTGAAACTTTGTAGTCCTTCAAACGATACATGTTTCATTTGCACAATTCTAGGATAGAGGGTAGAGTATTCTGACAGCATGCTGGCTCAAAGTTTAGATACATTCTAAACATCTATGATGACCCTACTTTTCAAGGCCCAAATGAGGCCAGATGGTTTGGCATATTTTGTGTTTCTAATGTGTGAAACTTCTCCCACTCCTATTACAAAATGACTGGGGTTAAATCACACTAGGGTTAAATGGAATGGGTCCCAGGAGCAGCTAACTCTGGCCTCTTCCGACTCCTGAGGGGAAGTCCCCTTTTAAGGTCACTGTCTTACTTAGTGGCTCAGCCCACAGCTGTTTATAACAGGAGTCCAAGCAAGCTATGCATACCCTGGTGGGATGGAGTCTTCCAAAGGCATGAGGGACAGGAAAGAAAACTGGCAGCATGGGGGTGTGCCCTTTTGTTATAGAAGCAGGCCTCCCTCTCATTTCTATCTGAATGAACTGTCTCTTTTGGAAGGAGCAAAATCTCATAAAGCAAGAGCTACCCTAGACAATAAAGGATAGAGAATATCTCCAAGTAACTGAGGGGTTTCTCCAGTGGTGCTACCGAGATGAATTTGGAGTGACACAGTCCAGGGCAGCTATCCACACAACCACAGAAGAGGCCGACTCAGGATCCACACATCACCAGTAAGGCCTCCTCTCTCAGCTTTCTTCCTTCCTTCCTTTCTTGAGGCTCTTTGCCTTGGTTTGGGATTGGCTTGGTTATTTTATTTTTCCCCAGCACCTGGCTCTCTGAGGCTCTGGGTTTTTACATTGAGAAAAGGGTTCTTGTTTCAACCTAAACTTTGCTCAAACTTGAACAATATCTAAATGTATCTAAATGTTAAAGAAAATGTCCATCTCAGAAGGGAGAGAGGGTCCATGGGAAATGGTACTTACTCTGCCTAAGATAGTGGGATTACACACTCTAGTTGCTATGCCCATGGTGTAGATGCTGCCCACACTCAGTGGTCAGTGCTGAATAGACAGACAATTCTCTAATGACAGAGCATCCCCCACCTCTGGCACATGATACCTTCTAATTAAGAAAACAGCATCTTCTGTAGTATAGATAAGAGAAGGGAGGACCTTTGGCAGAAGACAGATGTTGTTACCAGAACGCTGTGTCCCATTCACTTCCTAAGCATGGCCAAAGAGAGGGTGGTATTGATTTTCCACAACACTCTTTCTGCAGAGCCAGGATGTTTTCATGGCAAAATTCAGTAGACCCAAGGCTATGTGTCTCAAAGTATGGATTCAGGGTGCTACAGGGTTGAAATGACCCAGGGTCCTGTCTAGCCCTAGTGAACTAGACATCTCAGTTCAGCAGCTCTGTAGAAAACCAACAGGAAAACCAGCACCATGGAAAATTCTTGGGGCCTTACTCCCGACCTCCTAAATTAGACTTTCTCGGGTTGGAATCTAAATCTATTTTAATAAGCCTTTCATGGGACTCGGGGGCAGAACAGAAACTAGGATAAGGTCTTGGCAGGTTTAGAGAGCTCTCCAGTATTTATAACCTCAATGCATAGATAAAGGTAAAAAGGAAATAGGAAGAAACAAATAGAAAACCTATAAGTTAACAACATATGAGCCAGCTATGTACGAACCATTCTCCTTGTTCACATTCCCCTTTGCAGTTCTGACTGACCCTAGCCCTAACCCCTTCTCACCCCACCCCATCCTTATACATGAAGTGCCATGTCTAAGACCCCCAGTGGCAAGGAGCCCCTTCAAAGGTCTACACCAAGTTAGACCAAGGCCTTGCATATACCTGTGACTTGCCCTCTTGTTCTGTTATTTTCTGAATAGCCCTGGAGAGAAAACAGTGTGAGATATGTTACATGAAATAGTTCCTAGTCTTCTTTTTGCATGCACTATTCTGGAATCAGCATGTGTTCTAGTTTCTATATTTGATATTTTGGAGCCCTGTTAACCATAGATAGGATGTATCTCCCAGAGTTGGCCACTTCCTAGAAAGAGTGAAATAATATGTGAACAGACCTTTGATGTGCAACCAGACAACTCAAAGCCTATACCTCCAGCCACTTCTGTATATGCTTCTATATAACAATAAACCTAAAAATGGCAGTTTTCTCTAACCTAGCTAGCTCCCAAATAACTCGACAGAGAGATTATCATTTAACAAGCTTCAAGGCACTATAACTGAGCAGTATTAATCTATTCTAATTTTCTATACTAACCTAGCTACTTCCCAGCCAAAATCCCCATGATACTTGCATTTTATGGCTTTCTCTGCTCCAACTGTTTTCTCATGGTATGTCCTCAACCCTCCTTCTGGCTCTATCCTTCCTTCTCCCTCTTTCTCTTTCCCTCCCTGGAATCAGAAGTCTAGCCCTATTCTCTCTACTGCTCAGTCATTGACTGATTAGCGTTATTGACAAATCAGAGAATAAATGGTGAACAATGTTTCCACAAACTTGAGACAGGAGATTCTTAGAATAAGCATTACAATGCCATGTTCAGATTGCAACCAGATATAGGGGTAGAGAAATCAGCATTTGAATAACACAAAGATAATCTTTACACAGTGTACAATGACAGTATGCCAACATCTGTGTGTGCACAGTGTTGTGAGGGGAATGGGACCAAGGAATGATTAGAAAGTGCTCTGACACTGGCCTGTATCCTCAGCCCCAACCACCTCCAGTGGCTCTCACACTCCAGGCAACTCACCCCCACCTACCCTAGTCACCCCAGAACAGGTATCAGACAACTGGTAACAGTCCTGTGCCCAACATCCCATGAAAGATTCCCAAATTTAAGCCTACTTGCCCTACCTCTTGGAACCATTGTCACAGAAGTCACCATTGATGCAATTGTCATAGTTCTCCCCTTACATTTCACCTTCAGGTGACTCTGGCACTTCCCTAGAGTTTCTTGCATGTCATGCTCTTTCCTTACGTGAGTCAACCATGAGTCAACAACTTTATGATGTCAGCCTTTAGTCAATACCTCCTTCACTCCCTATTGCCCCCCCCCCCCCCTAGTAATGACATTTCTCCTTGAGCACATGGCCACCCAGAGCAAAGAATACATTTTCTAGCTTTCCTTGAATCTATGCATTGCCTGGTTGTTTCTGAAAAATGAAATGTGAATTTGTGTTTTGTGGCAGTTGGTAGGAGTCTTTCTTAATGCAAAGATGCATTTTGCCTCTTCTCTACTTTCTATCTTCCCATATAGAATATAGATGTAATTATTATGCTAAAGAAACTCTTTGGTCACATAGTAGAAACTATATATTGGTGATAATAAAGAATTTAGAGATAAGAATAGGTCTTTGGGGCGGCGACCTACACTGACACATTTTGAATGTGGGGAAAAAAGAGCCATAAAAAACAAAGAGTTATTGGGCATTGTGCAAAAACTGGAGGGGCTAGACACCCCCCCCCCCCGGGAACATTCACAGCTACCAAGGGACTGTTAAAAGTCCCAGGGTAAGGCTCTCCCCCATCTCTCGCAGACACGGAAGCCACTAAACCCAGGATTCGGGAACTCCCATTTGGAGAGGTGCCTGGTAAGATCGACCCCAACCCAAAGCAGGCAGAATCAGAGGCCACTTGGCAATCAATCACTAGCCTACTGGGCTCCCCACACCTCAGGAAGAACTTATAGCCACTTAAGAAACTTTGTGGGATAGTGGAAGTCTTAGCAAGGAACAAACAGGGCGCTCAGCAGGTGGTCTGCGGCCGCTGGAGATGTGGAGGGTGGAGGTTCCGAGAGAGTGGGAAGCCGCCGGCCAGCGGGAGGGGCCGAATCCCCACACACTCATGGCAGCGCAGCTGGGGAGGGAGCCCGGCGCTGGCAGGACCAAATCCCAGCGAACCCATGGCAGGACAACTGGGGAGGGAGCCCGGCGTGGGCGGGGCCAGGGATCCACGCACCCATGGCTGAGCTGCTGGGGCAAGAGGGCCACTCAGGCGGCTGGAGGATCCTGGGCTCGGTGCACCCACGGCCGAGCAGCTAGGGAGGGAGACCCACGGCTGGGCAGACAGGGAGGGAATCAGGCACAGAGGTCAGGCCTGTGGCGATAAGCCTAGTGAGAAACCAGAAATCAGGGGACCATAGCTGTATTCTAGAAAATCCAGACATATTAGGTGTGGAGCCAGACCCTGTCAGCCTCCGTGACGACAAACAAAGTCCACAGAATCTGTGCCTGGGAGAACAGGTCCATACCATCAGAACCATTACAGGCTGATAACTCAGAGTGCAACATAGAGAAGTCTGAATTGGGAACAGTGAAACAATCCCGGTCCATTACTCACAACCTGGGAATAGGCTGCACCAGCTCACAGTGCTTCAGGTGATTAAAACCACAGTGACCCTGAAATCTCCCTGTAAGCAACGACAGATAGCCAAATAACTCGTCCCTTGCACCAAAGCATCCACTGTGGATCCAAGCACAGAAAACGACAAGAACAGACAGCTAAATGCATCCAATGGCCAAAGTTCCAAGAAAAAATAGAAATCAAGGAAAAATTATCCTAGCTCATCCAATTCGGATGACCTCACACCAACAGAAACACATGAAAACGCTGACAATTCTGCATTATGGAAAGTGATAGAGTCTCTTCAAGAAGAACGTAAATCTATGAAGGAATTCAAAGAAGCCACAATTTTACAAGTCAAAACAATGGCCGGGCCGTGGTGGCGCATGCCTTTAATCCCAGCACTTGGGAGGTAGAGGCAGGCGGATCTCTGTGAGTTCGAGGCCAGCCTGGTCCACAAAGTGAGTCCAGGACAGCCAGAGCTGTTACACAAAGAAACCCTGTCTCGAAAAACCAAAAAAAAAAAAAAAAAACAAGTCAAAACAACGAACAACACCATTAAAGAGCTCCAAGCCAAGGTGACAGAGCTTGAACAGGAAAAGGACAAAGCAATGAAAGATTTTCATACAAAAACAAGCAAGCTGGAGAAGGAAATGTACAAAACGAACAAAACCATACAAGACATGAAAATAGAAATAGAAACAATAAAGAAAACACAGTCAGAGTTAAAAGAGGAAGTGGAGAATCAAGGGATGAGAACAGGAACTACGGATGTGAGTATCAACAATAGGATGCAAGAGATGGAAGACAGGATCTCAGGCATGGAAGATTCGATGGAAGAAATCAGTACAACATCCAAAGAAAATGAGAAGGCTAAAAAATCTCTCACCCACAACATCCAAGAAATCAAGGACTCAATGAAAAGATGGAACCTAAGAATTATAGATATAGAGGAAAGAGAGGACTCCCGACTCCAAGGTCCAGGAAATATCTTCAAAAAAATCATGCAGGAAAACTTCCCAAACCTGAAAAAAGAGATGCCAATAAAAATCCTAGAGGCTTACAGAACACCAAACAGATTAGATCAGAAAAGAAACTCCTCTCGCCACATAATAATTGAAACGCCAAATGTACAGAACAAAGAAAGAATATTAAAAGCTGTAAGAGAAAAAGGTCAAGTCACGTACAATGGCAGACCCATCAGAATTACACCTGACTTCTCCTCAGAAACTTTAAAAGCAAGAAGGGCCTGGTCAGATATACTACAAGTCCTGAGAGATCATAGGTGCCCAGCCAGACTACTTTACCCAGCAAAACTCTCTATCAACATAGATGGAGAAAACAAGATATTCCATGACAAAATCAAATTTAAACAATATCTACCCACAAACCAGCCCTACAGAAAATCCTAGAAGGAAAATCCCAACCCAGAGAAGAAAACACCACCCAAGAAAACAAAGGGAATAGAAAACCCCTCAGCAACTAAACCAAAAGAGGCACAGGACCACCACCTATACCAAACTAATGGGAAATAACAACCCCAGGTCACTAATATCCATCAACATCAATGGACTCAACTCCCCAATAAAAAGACACAGGTTTACAGAGTGGATCCGCAAGCAAGACCCTTCCTTTTGCTGTATACAAGAGACACATCTAACTACCAAAGATAGACACGGCCTCAGAGTAAAGGGCTGGGAAAAGGTTTTCAAAGCAAATGGACCCAGGAAGCAAGCTGGAGTAGCCATCCTAATATCAAACAAAACAGACTGACGTTAATGAAGGAAGACAAAGAAGGGTACTATATACTCATTAAAGGGAATATTCATCAAGAGGAAATCTCAATACTGAACATCTATGCCCCAAATACAAAGGCACCTACTTTCGTAAAAGAAATACTTGTAAAACTTAAAGCGCACGTCGATCACAACACATTAGTAGTGGGAGACTTCAACACCCCACTCACAACAATGGACAGATCATCAAGACAGAAGACAAACAGAGAAATATTGAGTCTAATAGAGATCATGAAACAAATGGACCTAACAGATATCTACAGAACGTTTCACCCAAACACAAAGGAATACACCTTTTTCTCAGCACTCTAAGGAACCTTCTCCAAAATCGACCACATAGTTGGTCACAAAAATAGTCTCAATAGATACAAGAAAATTGAAATAACACCTTGTATCTTATCAGACCACCACGGAATAAAGCTGGTCTGCAACAGCAAAAGAATCAACAGAAAGCCTATGTCGCGTCCCCCTAGACCAGCAAGGATGACGCAACTCACAAAAGCTCTTCTCCAGCAGTTTATTCAGGTCCCTTGAAAACAGTCTTCCGAAATCCGAATGCCCGGGCAGACCCAACCCACAGGCTAAATACTAAATGAACAGCCAATCAAGTAAAGCAACGTAGTGCTATCTTAGAGGCCCACGTATGCGGAAGCAAGCCAGATCAGCGGTCTTTGCCAAATATGGACTTGTTTATCACCGAGAGCGCTCACCGTCGGGCTGGTGGGAGGTGGAAACCGGCGCCATCTTTAGGGCGCGGCACATCGCAGCTCTCTAAAGTTCCCCCTTTTTTATTTTTTCTAAAGTAGATAAAAAGTCCCTGGAAAGGCTTCGTAATCCCTCTATCTGGGTATCTCACGGTGGGCCTGAGCCTGTAGGAGGGCGGTGCTCAAACTCTTACCCGTCTCTGGGTCAGCCTCCCCACTCGGGACTGCACTGTCTTAGGTGGCTGAGACTTACCCGTCTACTCCGTCATTGACTTGCCAGACCCTAATATCTGTGGAACGAATACCTCAGTGGGCAGGGACTATGCTTAGTGAAGATTTACTTCACAGCAGCGAGCCATGCCTGAGGGGACTGGCCCGCCTCAATAGTGACAAGGGCTTGTATAATCATGGCTGCATTACGCTTTTGTGTGGCTCTCATTTTGTAGATGCACCATAGGCAAAACAGAGAGGCTAGTATCATTAGTATCGCCAAAGAGCCTACGCCCGCCCACTCCTTAAGATGATCCATAGCCGTCTGTATTCAGGAAGTCAAACCAGTAGCCAGGCTCAGATCCACCCGAGTGGAATTGATGTGGACGATTGTCGCTCTCAGCTCTCTCATCAAATTTTCAAATTCAGCCAACCAATCCTGTAATAGGAACTTTGACAATTGTCTAGACAAATTAGCAGCCTTTGTAAAATTTTGATACTGCACGGAAGTAACACACAAACCTTGCATTTTCCACTCACACCCCAATTGTGCTAGTTGCCAAAGAGAATCAATCTGTTCTTGTATTAAATCTATGCATTGATTAACTATCATAAGACCTCCTTTGAGATGAGAATTCATAGAGGTCTGAGTATCCAATGCCTGTGCCACAGTGGCTGAGATGTTATTCAGGGCATTGGCAGTCTGTATCGAACTAGACAAGGCAATAGCTGAGGCAGTAGCTCCCACAGCAGCAACAGTGATAGCAGTAACATTAGCTGCAGTGATGCCAAAATCTCTTTTAAACCTGAATAGCATCATGGTATTAGGGGCCTCTACAGGAACTGGTACATATCGAGGCATTCTAGTCACCACAGCCACAGGAAAGGCTGTGGCATTCCAGCATAGGGCATAAAAACATGTGCCCGGAGTGCATACTAACTTTTCCTCACCCAAGGATGCACTCCCATTACTTACAATCCACAGAAAAGGAGGCCAGAGACATACTGGCGAGGCTGAAAAGTTCTTCTTGCGGTAAGAATGAAATAAAGAATTCCAAGTACCAGAGCCACTACTGCTAGAAAAATCCAATTTTGTAGTGGACCCTAGGGAAAAATTACCTCTTTGATAAATTCCTCCCCCAAGCATAATGACAGGTCCCAAGTCCATGCAACTTCCATTTACTCCACACAAAAGCCACAAATCAAAAGGATTGGTGGCAGTCTCCTGAGGATCCCTAGTACATATATCAAGCATTCCTGTATAAGACTTATTCACTATATTACTAATCATGGGGCTAAAGGAAAAATAATCTTGTTGAACCCAAACTGCTCTGCGCTCCTGACATCCAGTCCAGGGAAAAGGTCCTTCATCTCCTGTGGATCCTCTACAAAAAGGTGCCCAGCGTGGCTGTCTGGGGGGGTCCCGGTCAGAGACTCGTGTGGGCCACCATCCTTCAAGGCGAGAACCATTGCCTGAAAACAAACCACCACTCCTACCCCCAAACCTCAGTTGTGGTAAAAAATCTGCTGACTGCTGAGACAATTTAATGCATTTTGTATCATCTGACCTATTGAAGCTCATTAAAAAGCACAGACTACCCTTCAAGCTGACATTTCTGTTACCCTCTATAGGGCTTCTCTGATCATCAAAGGGAAGGTAGGGTAAGCCTAGGCTTCTATTACTGCTAAATAAGCGTGGAAACACAGTTGCATCATGTCTGACCGGCATCGGCTTTGGGAATATCGACAGGATCCCCCATCTCGGCTCAGTCATTCCTGACATACTTATTGCTACTATCACCAGGATCCTTAGGAAGGTTTTCATGACGAATCTTCCTCACAAGGCGTTCAGGCACCCACACTGGATCTTGTTGATCCTGAGGAAAAACACAAACAGACCCTCTCGCCCATGTTAGCACGGGGTCAGGCCCCCGCCAAGAGCCTGTCAAAATATCCTTCCACTTCACCATGCTTTTAGGTGAACCATGGGAATCCTGATGGCTGTCCGCTGCTGAGCGGCCTTGAGCATCCAAATTTAAAAAATTTAAAGTAAATAAGGCTAAAGATATTCTCTCCTTGGGGGTACGGCCTTGGCCTATTCCCCCTTTTTGTTTTTGCAAGCATTCTTTCAAGGTGCGATGAGCACGCTCCACAATTCCTTGTCCTTGAGGATTGTATGGTAATCTGTGATTAAGCTGTACCTCCATCTGGTTGCAGAAGGAGACAAAGGACTGTGCCGTATAGGCTGGTCCATTATCCGTTTTCAGCTGCTGTGGTTTTCCCCATGCAGCCCAGGCTTCTAAGCAATGCCCTATGACATTGCGAGCCTTTTCTCCACTCATAGGTGTAGCATGTATGATAACTGAGCAGGTATCCACAGATACATGAATATATTTTAAGGTTCCAAATTCTGAAATGTGGGTAACGTCCATTTGCCAGATTTTGAGTGGCATCAACCCTCTAGGGTTCACTCCCACACTGGGAGGATGATGATGAATCACACACTGAGGACAGTCCAAAACTACTTGTCTAGCATCTGCTCTAGACAAATGGAATTTCTGCTGTAGAGTTTTTGCATTTACATAAAATAATTGGTGAAACTGTCTGGCTTGGTCCAGGAATGAGCTCCAAAAAATGCATTCCATCCTGGTCCATTGACCAACTTTATCATTACCCTCACTTAATGGTCCAGGTAATCCTGTATGTGCTCTGATATGTTGAATATAAAAACACCTTTTTCTCTGCCAGATTAAAACTTGTAACTCTTGTAATAAGGCACATACAGTACTACTATTCTTAATAGGACCTGCTAATTCTAATACTTTCACTGCGTTGACCACATAAACTGAATCTGAAATCAAATTGAATGCAAATTGACATCTTTTAAACACCTCAATTACTATTTTCAACTCTACTATTTGGGGGGAGCCCAGTTGAAATTGACATAACACGGGCTCTTGTCTTTCTATCAAATAGGCTCCGCAGCCTGTCTTTGAGCCACCAGTAAATACATTTGGTGACCCTTGAAGTGGTACTGCTGAAGTAACCTTAGGGAATATCACTGGGTGCTCCTTAAAAAATGATAGCAATGGATGTTTAAGATAATGGATATCAATCACTCCTTCAAAGCTACATTGCAATATTGCCCAGTCATCTACAGTGCCACACACAATCTTAATTTGATAACTGGAATAGGGCACTATTATACTGGCAGGAGCAACTCCAAAAGACTGCAAGCATTGTTGGATACCATTCAAGGCTAAAGCAGCAAGTGCAGTGGGATAATGTTCTATGGATTTTTTCGGAGAAATCTTTGAATAGTTCCATAATAATGGTCCGTCCTGCCATAACAATACTGTAGGTTGACCATAGGTGGCAAATATGCACAATGCAATGGGCTGTCCTTAGGAAGGCACTCTGTAACCTTTCTTTCACTTTACATAAAGCTTTTCTTGCTTCTTCTGTAAATTGCCTAAGAGAATTAAGTGCTGAGTCACCTTTCAAAATATTATATAGGGGTCTTATTTCATAATTTGGTAGCTTTAAATAGCCTCTTACCCAGTTGATATCTCCTAACAACCTTTGAAAATCATTTAAAGTCTTTCAATTATCTTTTCTTATCTCAATCTTTTGAGGTATTATCTTTTCAGGTCCAACCTTCGCTCCTAAATAATCAACCACATTTTCCTTTTGAACCTTATCAGGAGCAATAAACAACCTTTTCTTTTTTAATAATTAAACTAATTCTTCATAGGCCCGATCTAACATTTGTTCACTCTTAGCTGCCAGTAAGATATCATCCATATAATGAGCACATCTCAAATCTGGAAAACTCTTTCTCAAGGGAGCAATGGCTTCCCCCACATACAGTTGGCACATAGTGGGGCTGTTTGCCATGCCCTGGGGTAATACTACCCATTCAAACCGCTGATCAGGTTCCTCATGGTTACAGGATGGAAGAGTAAATGCAAATCTCTCACTATCTTTGGCACACAAAGGGATGGAGAAAAAACAATCTCTTATATCTATAACTATAATGGGCCATGAGGCTGGAAAAGATGATAAAAGTGGCAAGCCGCGTTGCACTGGGCCCATGATCTGCATTTGTTGATTTATGGCACGTAGGTCATGCAATAATCTCCATTTTCCAGATTTCTTTTTAACGACAAAGATAGGTGTATTCCAGGGAGATACAGATGGTTTTATATGCTTTAAAGACATCTGTTCATCCACCAAATCTTTGGCTGCATTCAGTTTTACAGAGGAAAGTGGCCACTGAGGAACCCATACTGGATCCTCCGTCTTCCAAGTTATGGGAATGCCCTCCTCAGTGGCCCCTAAGAAAAACCCAGGCCCTGTCTCTTTTGTCTTTGCTGCATAGATATGGGACTCTTTCGTCCCTGCAAATATTTTCCTATTCCAAAGCCTGGAGCATATCCCATATCTTGCATCATACGTTGGGCTGAATCAGAATAGTCATTACTCAATTTAAATCCCATATCCTTTAAAAGGTCTCTTCCCCAAAGGGAGATAGGGAGCTCAAGTACATATGGCTGCATTTCTCCTGAGTGGTTCTCTTGGTCCTGCCACTTTAATAACCTTGCACTCATATCTGGAGTCTTAGCATAACCCAGGCCTTGAAGTGTTTGAGAAGAGGCTTGTACGGGCCAACCTGAAGGCCAGTCTTTCTTTGCTATGATACTCCTATCAGCCCCAGTATCCAAAAGGCCCAGGATCTTTTTACCACCAACTTTTAACTCCAAGACGGGGCGTTGGTCCAAATCCAGGGAGAGAAAAGTCAAATCCGTGCCCGTGGACCCAAAACCATCTTTTCCTCTCTCTCTATCCTTTGCTGCATAGCGGTCATGTAAGCTCAGCAACATGATCAATTGAGCAATTCTATCTCCAGGAGAGATAGCCGTTATACCATGGGGGGAGGCTACCATGATCTTAACCACTCCTGTATAATCTGGATCTTTAACTCCAGGATGGACAATAAGTCCTCTCAAGGCTGATGATGACCTCCCTAACAACAAACCAACTGTACCAGGTTCAAGGGGTCCTTTAAAATCTGTTTCAATTAACTGGACCCCCATTTGGGGTGTTAATACGAGTCTGGTGGTGGAGCAGAGGTCCAATCCTGCTGAGCCTGCAGTGGCTCTCCGCGGTCTCCCGGATGGCGGAGGGTTGGCCATCTCTCTTGATTCTGTTCTTTGTCCTGATTCTCTACTTCCCCATATATTTGTGGGCCCTGAGGTCGTGGGCCCCGCTGTCCGTTTTTTGGACGAGCGCCACCATAACCTTGAGTTAAAGGCTGGCCATGGATGTCTATCAGTGAACGGCATTCAATAGCCCAATGGTTCCCTTTTTTACATTTTGGGCATAACCCCGGCTGCCTGGGGCGTTGTACACTTCCTGTACTTTCTGTACTCCTTCCCCTGGGGCACTGTCTTTTAAAGTGTCCCATCTTGCCACACTTAAAACAAACTCCTGAACTTCCTCCACCTTTTCTGGCCAACTGTATTACTGCAGCAGCAAGACCAGCATTAGTTAACGGCCCTCCAAGCTCTCTACACACTTTCATCCAGGCTTCTAGGCCTTTGTTTTTTTTTTTTTTTTTTTT
>CAJQZJ010033130.1:1763871-1803047 GCA_907164525.1 Lophiomys imhausi
TTTTTTTTTTTTTTTTTTTTGTTTTTCGAGACAGGGTTACTCTGAATATCTCTGGCTGTCCTGGACTCGCTTTGTAGACCAGGCTGGCCTCGAACTCACAAACATCCGCCTGCCTCTGCCTCCCAAGTGCTGGGATTAAAGGCGTGCGCCACCACCGCCCGGCTAGGCCTTTGTTCTTATAAGGGGTGATAGAGGCTCTACATTCTTTGGTACATTGCTCATAGACCAACTGTTTTATTAGTGGCAAAGCAGCATCCGGGTCACCAAAAATCTTCCCTGCTGCTTCCACCATTCATGCTACAAAATCTGAAAAGGGCTCCATGGGGCCCTGTAGAATCTTAGTTAAGTTCCCACTCACCTCCCCTTTATTAGGAAGAGATCTCCAAGCCTTGATAGCTATCTTGTTTATTTGCTCATAAATCTGAATAGGATATCCTATCTGCTGGTTGGCAAATCTCCCCTGCCCAAGCAGCATATCTCTATCCCAGGCTGGATTTCCATCTCTCTGATTATTGGCTGCTTGCTCAGTGGCATACTCAATCAAGAAAGCTTTCCAGTCTAAGTATTGCCCTGGACTTAAGCAGGCGCGGACCAGGCCACTCCAATCACTCAGAGTCATACAATGTCTGCTTAATGCTTCTACTTGAGCCATTGTAAAAGAAGCAGTAGTACCATAGGTACGAACCGACTCTGCAAGGGACTTAACCACCTTAAAATCAAGCGGTTCCTCGTACCTGTTCCCTTGTGGGTCTTGGTATACCGGATAGGCAAACTGTAATTCTGTTCTTACTTGTGTCCACATCCCCGGGCAGAAAGATCTCCCTACTTTCAGGGACTGAACAGGCTGTTCTATCTGAGTGGCTTCTGGATATGGAGGAGGAGTTGAAGGCGCCGCGGCAACGGCTTTACTTACACCAGCCGCCGCCAGCGTGGCTGAAGGCGCTGCAGCAACGGCTTCACCCACACCGACTGCCGCCGACGTGTCCTTCTCTTTTACCCTTTTCTTTTCCTTTTTCTAATAACAGTCCTCTCCAACTGTTCTATTAGAGCGTGTAGCTCTCCTTCAGAATCCGTGCTCTCTGAGTCCTCAAAATCTCTAAAATCTCTAAAATCTCTAAGATCGGGATAGAGAGGAACTTTCTTTTTGCCTCCCTTTTCACTGTCTGCCTGCTCAAATCTTTCTCCTTTGTTACTTTCCTTTTCACTGTCTACCTGCTCAGATCTTTCCCTTTGCAGCAGTTCCAAGGCTGATTCTCCCTCTTTGATTGCATTACAACATCTCTGATCTTCTAAACAACTCCTCACCATTTTCCAAATCAGTCTTACTCCATGCTTCAGAGTCCCTTGCTCCCAAGCAAAATCCAAGTCCCTGCTTAATTTGTCCCAGCAGGATACCGTAAGATTCCCGGACACCGCAAACCACGGAGCCACGGAATCGCATTCATTCAAAAATCTTTCTAGGGTAGACTTCTTAATCTTCAAATTCCTAGCTAAAAGTAGCTCCTGAAGAGCCAGAAAAATTGGATGTGACTCAGACAATCCCATGTTTAAAAATTTACTTTCGGTTCGCAGCTTCCCCGCGAAACTGTACCTTTTGTTCGCTATCTCCGCGAAACTTTACCGTATGTTCGCTATTATCCGCAAATCTTTACTTTGTGTTCGCTATCTCCGTGAAACTTTATTGTCCTAATTTATCCCAGGAACTTACCAGCGCACTGCCCCTGACTGCAGGAGTTCTGAGTCTTTGCTGGGTCCCCGTACGGGCCACCACTTGTCGCGTCCCCCTCGACCAGCAAGGATGACGCAACTCACAAAAGCTCTTCTCCAGCAGTTTATTCAGGTCCCTTGAAAACAGTCTTCCGAAATCCGAATGCCCGGGCAGACCCAACCCACAGGCTAAATACTAAATGAACAGCCAATCAAGTAAAGCCACGTAGTGCTATCTTAGAGGCCCACGTATGCGGAAGCAAGCCAGATCAGCGGTCTTTGCCAAATATGGACTTGTTTATCACCGAGAGCGCTCACCGTCGGGCTGGTGGGAGGCGGAAACCGGCGCCATCTTTAGGGCGCGGCACATCGCAGCTCTCTACAAGCCTACACACACATGGAAATTGAACAGCTCCTTACTGGATGACCACTGGGTCAGGGAAGAAATAAAGAAGGAAATCAAAGACTTCTTAAAATCCAACGACAATGAAGACACAACATACCCAAACCTATGGGATACATTGAAAGCTGTGCTACGAGGAAAGTTCATAGCACTAATTGCTTTCAAAAAGAAAATTGTGACAGCTCATATTAGTGAACTAACAGATAAGCTGGGTGAATTGGAAAAAAAGAAACAAACACTCCCAAGAAGAGCAGAAGGCAGGAAATCATCAAACTTAAGGCTGAAATCAACAACGTAGAATCAAAAAGAACTATACAAAGAATCAATGAAACCAAGAGTTGGTTCTTTGAGAAAATCAACAAAATAGACAGACCCTTAGCCAAATTAACTAAAAGGCAAAGGGAAAGAACTCAAATCAACAAAATCAGAAATGAAAAGGGAGAAATAACAACAGATATTGAGGAGATCCAGAAAATATTCGGGCATTACTTTAAAAATCTGTATTCCACTAAATTTGAAAACCTAAGCGAATGGACAATTTCCTCGATAAATTCCACCTACCAAAACTAAATCAAAATCAGATTAACAGCTTAAACAGCCCAATAACACCCAAGGAAATAGAAACAGTCATTAATAATCTCCCAACCAAAAAAAGCCCGGGGCCAGATGGCTTTAGCATGGAATTCTACAAGATCTTCAAAGAGGAACTAACACCATTACTTTTCAAACTCTTCCACCACATAGAAACAGAAAGAACACTGCCAAACTCATTCTATGAGGCCACTGTCATTCGGACTCCTAAACCACACAAAGACCCAACAAAGAAAGAGAACTTCAGACCAATCTCCCTCATGAACATAGATGCAAAAATACTTAATAAAATACTAGCAAACCGAATTCAAGAACACATCAAAAGTATCATACACCATGATCAAGTAGGCTTCATCCCTGGAATGCAGGGATGGTTCAATATACGAAAGTCTATCAATGTAATTCACCACATAAACAAGATGAAAGAAAAAAACCACATGATAATCTCGCTAGATGCAGAAAAAGCATTTGACAAAATCCAACACCCCTTCATGCTAAAAGTTCTGGAGAGAACGGGCATACAAGGACCATACCTAGAAATAATAAAGGCAATATACAGCAAGCCAGTGGCCAACATCAAATTAAATGGAGAGAAGCTTGAAGCATTTCCTCTAAACTCAGGGACAAGACAAGGATGTCCACTTTCACCATATCTCTTCAATATAGTATTTGAAGTCCTTGCTAGAGCAATAAGACCACTAAAGGAGATCAAAGGGACAAAAATTGGAAATGAAGAAGTCAAATTATCCCTATTCGCAGATGATATGTTAGTATACATAAGTGACCCCAAAAATTCCACCAAAGAACTCTTACAGCTGATAAACAACTTCAGCAAGGTGGCTGGATACAAAATTAACTCAAAAAAATCAGAAGCCCTTCTTTATACAACAAACAAATATACCGAGAAAGAAATAAGGGAAACAACCCCCTTCACAATAGCCACAAACAACATAAAATACCTGGGGGTAACTCTAACCAAGCATGCAAAGGACCTATATAACAAGAACTTCAAGTCCCTGAAGAAAGAAATGGAAGAGGCCTTTAGAAGATGGAAAGATCTCCCATGCTCATGGATAGGTAAGATCAACATAATAAAAATGGCTATCCTACCAAAAGCAATATATAGATTTAATGCAATTCCTATCAAAATACCAACACAATTCTTTATAGACCTGGAAAAAGCTATTCTCAATTTCATATGGAACAACAAAAAGCCCAGTATAGCTAAATCAATCCTGTACAATGGAAAAACATCTGGAGGTAACACCATCCCAGATTTCAAGCTGTACTACAGAGCAACAGTAATAAAAACAGCATGGTACTGGTATAGAAACAGACCAGTGGATCAATGGAATCGAATTGAAGACCCAAACATGGAACCACACACCTATGGCCAACTAATCTTTGACAAAGAAGCCAAAAACGCACAATGGAAGAAGGACAGCATCTTCAACAAATGGTGCTGGTCCAACTGGATGTCCACTTGCAAAAAAATGAAATTAGACCCATACCTATCACCTTGTACCAAACTTAAATCCAAGTGGATCAAAGACCTTAACATAAAGCCAGCCACACTAAATATACTAGTAGAAAAAGTAGGAGAAACCCTCGAACTCATTGGCACAGGTGACAACTTCCTGAACAGAACACCAACAGCTCAGGACCTGAGATCAACAATCAATAAATGGGACCTCATGAAACTGAAAAGCTTCTGTAAGGCAAAGGACACTGTCATTCGAACAAAACGGCAACCAACAGACTGGGAGAAAATCTTCACCAACCCCACATCTGATAGAGGGCTATTATCTAAAATCTACAAAGAACTCAAGAAACTAAATGCCAAGAAACCAAATAATCCAATCAAAAATGGGAGATGGAGCTAAATAGAGAATTCACAAAGGAGGAATCCCTAAGGGCTGAGAGACACCTGAAGAAATGTTCAACATCCTTAATCATCAGAGAAATGCAACTCAAGACGACCCTGAGATTCCACCTAACACCTGTTAGAATGGCTAAGATAAAGAGCTCAAATGATAGCACATGCTGGCGAGGGTGTGGAGAAAGGGGAACCCTACTCCATTGCTGGTGGGAGTGCAGGCTTGTGCAACCACTATGGAGGTCTGTCTGGCGATATCTTAGAAATCTTGGAATAACCTTGCCTCAGGACCCAGCCATACCACTTCTGGGTATACACCCAAAGGACCTCTCAGGGAGACATAGGGAAGTCTCCTCATCTATGTTCATAGCAGCCTTATTTGTAATAGCTAGAAATTGGAAAAAACCCAGATGTCCCTCAACTGAAGAATGGATCAAAAAACTGTGGTACATCTATACAATGGAATATTACTCAGCTATCAGAAAAAATGAAATCATGCAATTTGCAACCAAATGGATGGACCTAGAGAAGCTCATCCTGAGTGAGCTAACCCAGTCTCAGAAAGATTCACATGGCATCTATTCACTTATAGTAGGATTTTAGCTATATCGTACAGGATATCTGTACTACAACCAACACACCAAAAGGAACAAGGACATAAACTTTTTTTTTATCGTTTTCTTTTTCCTTCTCCTTTTTTTCTTTTTTCTTTTTCCTTTTCCCTTCTCTTTTTCCTCTCTTTTTTTGTGGATATTCTTTGTTTTTGTGGGTTTGTGTGTTTGTTGGTCTTTTTTTTTTAGTATTCCCCCAGTAGCAAGGAGACACCATTCACTGGCAGTACTGCCTCGTAGGCCCCAAGTGAATGAAGAGGCTCTTGGCCCTCATATGACTCCTGATCTGTGGTGAGAGACTGTTAGGCATGGACACTCCACCCCAGAGGAACAAGACAGAAGGGTCAGGGGGTAGAGCATGGGAGGGTGGGGCTGGGAAGCGGGAAAAGAGGACAATATGATAAGGATGTAACCTGAAGCAACAAACAAATAAATTTATTAACTAAAAAAAAAAGGGCAGGTGGCAGGGCTGAAACACTGTGAATGGAATACAGGATACAGCCGTTCGGCCTGGTTTTGCAGACATCCAGGTGTTGAGAAGACGTGGAGCTAAGGTAAAATACAAGAGAATTGTGGTGTTGGCCCATGCCTTTGACTTCAGTGGAGACGGGGGGAGCACCGTAGAGTTGGTGGTCTTATGTATTCTGGAGTCATACGGAGCGGGGTGGTGAGGGTGCATACCCTTGGTCCCACCATTCAAGAAGAGTACACCCTTGGTCCCAGCTCCCAGCACACTGGAGACAGAAACGGGCAGATCCCGGAGCTCAGGGTCAGCCTGATGCAGGGCAAACTCTAAATAGAGAAAGACTTCGATCCAGGAGTGGTGGAACACATCTTTGATCCCTTCAGATGGGAACCACAGGTCCCTGATCCCAATAATTAGAGTTCAGAGACACACACATGGGATTTGGAGGGACCTAGGTTTGGAGGCTACTTACAAAAGGCCTTCTCGATGCAGGCAGATTGTCCTTTGGGATCTCAAAATATATACACTACAGCTGGTTTAGCTCCAAGGTGACAGAATGATTTCTTCTTTAACCCGGATTGAAAGATAACGATTTGTATGTTGTCGGAAGGCCAAATTTGCTTCAGGAGAAGTATTACCTAGTCCCCCCCCCCAAAAAAAAGGGTAATGGTCCCAGGGTTGGGATTGGGGCAGGGCTCTGTTCTTATCTTTCCAGGAGAATGGAAGCGTCCATTAGGGGAGCCCGGGGATGGCTGGACAGCGGAAACCTCAGCAGAGAGCAGAATCAGGCACCAAGGAAGACGAGTGACCCAGTTGATTCTGCCTGGCAGACTTCCTCAATAGCTGTCTCCATCGGGGGCCTGCAACCATGGCAATCCAATGTCACTGGGACCGCTGAGCTCTACACAATACCCCGGCCGGAACCTCAGTGAAGCCTGCAAGATCAGCTTCTGCCTACAAACCCCTTAGGTCATCTAAACAGCTGAGAACAGAAAGACTGAACATAAAAGGATTGTACTAACATTTTTAACCATTTTTTCCATTTGGGTTCGGGCCCCAAACAGGTCTACTACGACCCAAATCAGCAGGAAGTCACTTTAAGAGAGTGATGTCCCGTGCCCAGAGGGTGGGGAGGGTGTTTCTCCGCCCTTCTTTTTCGTTATTTGAAGGATAACTGAAAACTCTGATATTTAGGGGAAGAGATTACAAGCTGATAAATGGTCCTGTTTAATGGGTTTTGGAGGTTAGCCCCCGGACTTCCTACTTTTTCTTTTCTGTATCCTTCTTCCTCTCCTATGTAGGAGTGCATAGGCTTGAGAAAAATGAGACATAGACATAGCACAGGAAGGTCCAAGAAGAAGGGGCAGATTATTGAATATGCCCTTATACCTTTGTATATTGATACAAAATTAGTAGTATATTTGGCTAAAGTGGTATTGACCATTGTTTATTGTGCAAAAATAAGATTGTATTGGATTACATCGGTATCGATCTTTGTAAATTGATACAAAATTAAGATTATAGTTGGCCACAATGGTATTAACCCTTGTATATGGACGTAATATTAAGATTGACGTAATATTAAGATTGTATTGGACTACATAGGCATTGATCGTTGTATATTGATACATAATTAAGAGTATATTTAACCACAATTGAATATATCTGTGTATATTGATACAAAATTAAAGGTAACGCTTCCTAATGGTATCATACCTAGAGATACTTAAAAATAAAATGTGAAGCTCTGGCCTCTTGATACCAACCGTCTAAAACGGTCTAGGATAGTTAAGTAAAACAAACTCCTAGTCATGCAAACGTGTCACTTTGTTAGCTACTATGACAGTCTATCACAGATATTCTCTAAACTACCCAGTAATCAAGTTGTTAAGAGACAAGCAACATTTGCTTATCTAAATACAAGAGATGGATAGGGCATCTTCAAAAAACCCCAAGAGATCTGCAGAATATGGCATTCAAAGATGTTATCTTAAATTAAGATTTTCTTTTTTTTTTGGTATCAAGACATATCAGCTCCTGACAGCACCCCCTATGAAGTTCTAGTTTTACCCATAAACCAATTATCTCCTTCCTCAGGGTTACAGTACCAAATGTTTTTGTGCCAAATGTTCTTGCTAGGATAAATAATTCAATGCTAAGAGTTTGTCTGTTTGAAATTCAGTACCCATTGTTCAGTGCCTTTAAATTCTACTCCAAGTAGAAGATAAGCATCGAAGAATCTCCAGTGTGAGATGGTTGAATTAGTGGCAAGCCTATCTCTTGGCATGAAAAAACCCCTTGCTCCAACTGCAGACAGACTGCTGTCCAAAAAGGACAAAACTTGGTAGCAGGGAAGTCGACAGCCTAGCTCTGCCAAGACAGGGTAGGTAAGTCCTTCATAATCCCTGCTCTACAATAAATGTCTGT
Organism: Lophiomys imhausi; assembly: GCA_907164525.1. Taxonomy (NCBI): domain Eukaryota; kingdom Metazoa; phylum Chordata; class Mammalia; order Rodentia; family Muridae; genus Lophiomys; species Lophiomys imhausi. Next base: position 1,771,953 of record CAJQZJ010033130.1, read on the forward strand.
CATAGAAACAGGACCAAAAGGCTGAAGACTGATGCAGGAATGTATGGACAGAAAATGGGAACTGTCCAGGCAGTCACTGGTATGTCCTTTCTTAGTTTTGGAAGCTGCAGGCCCTGCACTTCCTATATAAGCAGATATATTTATCCCTCTCAGGTCTCTGAGGTGGTTGAAGAATAGACAGCTAGAGTCTCATAGTTAAATTTTGAGCTGTTTAGGAATGAAGAGGGTGTTATAGATCTAAGAAGGTACTCTGAAAAGTGTGTTGCAAATTAGTATGAATGTTGAATCAGATATAGGCCTTTAAACTCATGGAGATGGTTAGACAGTAGAATGTTAAAGTCAGGGGCCAAATATGTATAAACTGGACATTGGGAAGGTATACTGGGCCATTTAACTCTCATAAATGTGGCATATTTTTATCTGTTTTGTATAGTATTTACTGTTATAAGAGAAGGAACCATCTGTTGGACTGAAAGGGGAAACTTCTGGGGGGAAGAGGGTGGAAGGGCAGGATAGGAAGGGGGAATAGGGAGGGGTTTGTGACTGAGATGTAACTTGAAGAAAAATAAATAAATTATTTAAACAAAAAAAGAATAGGTCTTTGATAATCATGGTTTTGCCATACCAACATTCACTTACTTACACGAATTTGAAAGGGAAATTAATATCTGTCTTGCATAAGACTTTCTCTCCTTTAGAACAGAACCAAATGCCAATACCTAATTTGTTATCAAGAGTGAGGTTATGGAGGTGGTTTACTCATGAAGTAATATAAACTCAATATTCCAGGTTGGAAAACTATCATTGCCTATTATTTATACAAAATAGCCTTTAAAAAAAGAACAACAAAAAACATTGACTGCTGCTCAGTGTGTTGTCCACACCTATAATCTCAGGACTCAGAGGTTAAGGTGGAAAGATAATGAGCTTGAGGCCAGCCTGGAGAACTTAATGAGTTCCAGGCCATAGCAAGGCTGCCCCCAAAACAAGCAGCAAACAAAACCAGCAATGTAAGCAATGATATGTTAAACCATATTGCAGCAACAGGCAATAGAATATATTTTTTTTCATAATGTTTTTATGTTTGTTTTATTTGGCTTTACATTTTTGAGGCAGGGTAACATATATATCCCACTTCTCTCAATTTTATGATCCTCTTGCTTCTTTCTCTCTCTCTCTCTCTCACTCACTCACTCTCTTGAGTGCTAGGATTATAGGCATGTGCCACCACTCCAGGTTTTTATTTTTTAAAATATCTTAATTATTGAGGTGGCCCTCTGTGTGTGTCTGTGTGTGTGTCCCTAGTTTTGCACTAAAGCAAGATCTCATTCAACCTAGTAGCATGCCTGTGAGGTTATTCCATAACCTGCCATACAAGGGTGTATTAGTAGGGGAGACTTAGAACACTTGAATGTGCCGGTAACCTCTGAGCATTTCAACATATTTTACAAGAGGCAAATTAACTTTAGCTACAACTATCTTATTGAAGGCAGATGAAGGGGTGAAGGTACAGACTTACCTGTGCTCTGCAATCTAAATTCACTGAGAGTTAATCATTCAGACCTTCTGAGATGAAAACATCAACTGTGTCTGTAGCCCCAGGTTACATTACAGTAAGCAGTGACTCAAAGGAACAACCTTTGAGCAGTATTTTTCAAAGCAACTTCTTTTATGTTAACTCTGCTGGACAACAGGAGATTCCCCAGCAGCAAAGTGAAATTAAGGTTTTGTCTCCCCTCTTAAGCTTATCCATCAGATGACCTCAAGGAGGATGATACCCCTGAGTTAAAAAAGAGATAGATGAGCAGAGAATAGAGGTTCTTAATTTAGTCTTTAGATTAACAACAACAACAAACCTTTGTCTAGACAGATAGTAACTGTGGCTATTTGCACAAGCAACCTACTGAAAACAAATACAGGACATGTCTATACTTTTGAAGAAGTCAAGCACTAATCGACAACAAAGCAAACAGAATATAGCCTTCTCAGTCCTTAAGCAACTAGCAGACCTTCTACCTCTGGCCTAGCTGGAAGTGTAAAGCACTTTCTCCAGCAACCCTTTGATGACAGATGCAGTCTCTGTCACTATTTCCTGCCACAGAGCTAATTTCTTGGAATTTCCTGGGTGACAGGAACATCTTTTGTTCTCATGAGTCCAGTTTTGGTGGACCCTAGGAAAGTGTCTAGTTACCAGAAAGACCAAGCACTAATTAAGAATTGGGAGCCCAGCCTTACCCATTCATTTCCTTGAGGAAAGGAACAGCTCAGCTGAGTTATATAAATTACTAACAGTGAGTTGTTGAAGACAGGGGAATACTCTGAAAACTATACATCTGGAGAGAATGTGGACATTACATAATCTTTTCCACATAACTTGTCTTACAAACTTTATCTTTGTGATGGTTAATCTTTATTGTAAACTCAATGGGATATGGAATTAACTAAGAGATGTATGTCTGGGTGGGTCCATGAGGGCATTTCCAAGAACAATTAACTGGGGGAAAGACCCTCCCCCAGGGGTGTCAACACCTCCTGACAGTGGCCTAGGTCTAAAAAAATTCAAGGATAAAAGAGGGCTGCTTGTCTGCCTGCCTTTGCTTCTTGCTGGTGAGTGTTTCTGTATACAGCTGTTCTACTCTTCCTCCCTGACACAGATGCAGCTTCTTCAGGGCCCAACAGGAAACTAAGTAGCTCTCTGAAAATCTTCCAGGCTCCCAGCATCAGGTTGGAACTGCTATATAGTAAAACACTGTCTCAAAAACAAAGCAAGTTGAGAGTGATGATTTGGCCCTTTAATCCCAGCCCTAGGGAGATAGATTCAGGTAGATCTCGAAATTTGAGGCTACCCTGATCTAAGAGAGCCAAAGATACATAGTGAGATTCTGTCTCAAAAAAAAAAATCAAATACAAAACAAACAAACAAATAAAAACACATAAGTAAACCCAAACAGCACCCCATCCCAAATTAAGAACTCAGCTCGTACAAGAATTATTTGAAAAGAATTTTTTAAAAATTCAAAATTAGAGTAACAATTTTTTTGGCCAATAGCCTAGTTGTTTGGTACTTGGCAACTTTAGTAACAACTGGAGTTTATTGATACTGTTTCTATGCTAAACATTAATATTCTGAGAACAGATGCAGAGGAGATAAATACATGAGTCTGGTAAAGGAGTTGAAACAAATGTGGAATTAAAGGACATAAAAACAAAGCCAGTAATCATCTCTGAGATGATGATAACTGTACATATGCCAATTATGCATCCCAAGACACACCAGATCTGTTAACTATCATGAGTCAATTCAGAAGGCACCAATTCTGGATGTATTCCAACCTAATTGGATATTTTTGTTTCTTCAAGAGATAATTACAGTGTGCTTATCATATTTTATATACACACAGAGACCATGTTCATCTGAAAATACAGTAATAAGAATCTTGGGACTCGTTGAACTTGAAGAACACCTTCCTCTATAAAAATGAGGTATGAGCTTCCAGCAGGACCTGCCCTACCTGTCGACAATCACAAATCCCTTCTGCACCACCCTGCTAGATCTCCCACATCCTTCTCCAGGGTCTATCCCAGTAATTGTCTCTGACCCTCTCAACCTAACAAACCTGATAGATCTAGGCTTGGTTTTACCTCTAGTGCCCTAACATATTCTGGCCACTCCTTGTCTGCATTGTCAACACTTTCTAGATTCTGAGAAGATCCTACCTATCTATTCAAAGTCCCCTCCCATGCCACATCCAATCTTTCAACCCAGTCAGCAATACCCCCATACTACAGGCATAGATCAGGAGACACATGCTGCAAATCAACCCAGTTCACCCTGTCCACCTGACTTTATTCCCCCTAAGCCATTTCCAACCTCTAAGTCCAACCCACCTACACACCCTCTCTTCTACCTCAATCTGCTATATCCATCTTAAACTTAAGACTAACAAGAGAATCCACATACTCATATCTCATCACAACAATACAAACAACATAAAAGATCAAGGAAGAAACTTCTCTCCAAAACTACTAGACCACTTCTCTCCAAAACTACTAGAACCTTAGAAATGTTTGTCAATGAGAATTACCTAGATGAACCACAAGACACAGAATTTAAAAGAACAATCATAAACTTAATCAAAGAATTCAAGGAGTTTAAAGAAGACACAATGAAAGAGCTCAATGAAATTAAGAAGGGAGTACCTAAGGAAAATGAATGCTTGAGTGATGCCCAAGAAAACACAAACATAAGGCTGATGTAAATAACACAATCAATCCAGAACTTGAGGATGGAATTCAATAAGGAGATAGAAACACTGAGAAGGAGACAAGTTAAAAGGAAGATGGAATTAGAAGCCCAATAATTCAACTAGAAAACTCAAAGGAAAGCCTTTTAAGAATAAGGAAGATATATCAGGACTGGAAGATAAAGTAAAGGATCTAAACCAAATAAGAAAGGAATATGAAAAAAATTAAAACAAAGAAAAGGAAATGTAGAAAATGTGGGACATCATGAAAAGCTTTTCAAATTATAGGCATCAATGAGGCAAAAGAATATACCAAGCCAATGGCATAGCCCAGATTTTCAGCAAGATCATAGAAGAAAACTTTCCCAAACTAAGGAAAGGCACAATAATACAGATACAAGAAGCACAAAGACCACCAAATAGACAAGACAAGACAAGGAAATTCCCACTGCATATCATAGTTAAAACACTAAGTACATAACAAAGAAAGTGTATTGAAAGCTACAAGAGAAAAAAGATGTAAAGGATAACCCATCAAAGTAGTAGCTGACTTCTCAATGGAAACTTTGAAAGCCAGAAGAGCCTCGAGCAATGCATTCCAAGTTCTAAAAGTCTATGAGATCCAACCCAGATGAATATACCCAGCAAAATCACCCACCCTAATTGAAGGAAAAAGAAAAACTTCCCAGAGTATAAACAGCCTTTAAAAATTATATTAAACAAACAAAACCTTAAAAAAAACAGCAAGTGATATTTCTAGCTGAAGAGAGGAATGAGCATATCAGAGATGGTGGAAAGAAAAATGAAGCCAAAATTACTAAATCACAAAATATCACTGAGATCACAAACAACAGCATCAAAAATCAACAAAACTACCATCATAATTAACACACATATTTCAACAAAAACTTTAAATATCAATGGTCTCAATTTTCAACCAAAAGACCCTGGCCGATTAAATGGAATAAGTAACAAAATCGATCTATTCGTCTATTAGAAATGCATCTCAGCTTTAAAGATAGACACTGCTTTAGAGTAGTGGTTTTCAACCTGTGGGTCATCACTTCTTTGGGGGGGGGTCACATATCAGATAGTCTGCATATCAGATATATTACAATTCATAACAGTAGCAAACTTACAGCTACGAAGTAGCAATGAAATAATTTTGTGGTTAAGGTCACCACAACATGAGAAATTGTATTAAAGGGTCACCACATTTGGAAGATTGAGAACTATTGCCTTAGGGTAAAAGGATGGAAAAAGTATTCCAATGGAACCAAGAAGTAAGAAGGCATCATTGTGCTAATATCAGACAAAATACACTTCAAACTAACACTGATCAGAAGACATAAAGAAAGACATTTCATCCTAATCTATGGATAAATTAACCAAGAAGACATTACTTTCTTAAACATATATTTTATGTTTCTCAAGACACCAAACTCTGGGAAACCCAGTTTCATTAAAAATGTCCTACAGGATTTAAAGACAGGATTAACATCAATCCATCCATAGTAGGTGATTTCAATAAACCACATTCTCTAATAGATAAAATTTTTCTAGAGAAAAATTAAACAGAGAAACATTAGAATTAGCTGGCATCATACATCAATAAACTTAACAGGTATCTCCAGCATAAACAATGTAAAATTTGAACAATATATATTCTATCCAGCAGCACATGGAAGCTTTTCTAAAAACAGACCTCGTCCTGGGCCACAAAACAAATTAGAAAAGATTGAAATCACTCCTTGTATGTTTTCTGACCCAATGCAACAAAACTATAAAATTCTAGAAAATAAATCTCCAGTAAATACACAACAAGATGGAGACTAAACAATTCATTACTGAGTGATAAATGGACCAACGGAAAAAAACCAAGAAAGAAACAAAAGAAGTTCCTGGAACTAGATAAAAATGAAAACACAGCCCAGCACAACCTTTGGGACACATTGAAAGTAGTCCTATGAGAGAAAGTTTAAAACTCAGAAAGGATGAAAATAAACGGCTTAATGATGCAAGTTACCATTTGGAACTCCAAGAACAAACCAAATCCAAGTCCTGTCGACAGCAAGACATGATAAAAATTGGAGGAGGAATCAATGAATAAAAACAAAGAAAATAACATGAAGAATCAACAAATCTAAGAGATGATTCTTTGAGAAAATGAACAAGACTGACAGACCTTTACCCAACCACCCAAAAGAAAGAAAGAGAGGCCCCAAATTAATAAAATTCAAAATGAACAAGGAAGCGCTATAACAGATACCAAAGAAATTCAGAATATTATAAAGAAATCCTTTAAAAAAAAACTTGTACTCTATTAATCTGAAAACAAAACAAACACCCAAGATAAATGGATTCAGCTAATCCACCAAAACTAAGCTGAGAAGAAGTCAATCACCTAAACAGAACCATATCAAATGAGGAGATTAAAATAGTAATAAAAAGCACTCCAGCTAAAAAAATAATTCCAGGCCCAGATAGCTTCACAGCAGAATTCTAACAGACATTCAAAGAAGATCTACAGTCAATACTTCTATTCAAAAAATATAATATAAACAAAAGGAGCATTTCCAAATTTTTGCTACAAAGCTAATATCACTCTAATACTAAAACCAGGTAAAGACACAAAAACAAGAAATAAAACTATAGGCCAATATCCTTGATGAACACAGACTTAAAAATATTCAATAGAATACTTGCAAACAGAATATAGACATACATAAAAGCCATTATATACCACAAGAAGAAGTTGGCTTTCTCCAAGAAATGCAGAAATGATTCAACACAAGTCAATAAATGTAATAAATCACATAAATGGACTTAAAGATTTAAAAAAAATCATATGATCATCTGAATAGATACATAAAACCCTTTGACAAAATTGAGCATATCTTCATGATAAATATCTTTAAAATATGGGGCTAGAGGGAACGTACCTCAACACAATAAAAACTATATGCAAGAAACCCACAGTAAACATCATTCTAAAATTCAGAATGGAGTAAAGATTGAAGAATCCCCCTGAAGTCAGGAATGAAACAGGTTATCATCTATTCCCACCTTCCCTCCAATATTGTGCTGAGGTACTAGCTGGATCAATAGACAAGAGAAGGAAATTAAAGAGATATAAATAAGGAAAACTCTCTATTTGCAGATGACCTGAGAAATCACAAAAATTCTACCAAAAATGTCTAGAAATGATAAACTCTGAAATGTGACATGATACAGAAACAACCTGCACAAATTGATAGATTGCCTATACACCAACAACAAACATACAGAATAGGAGATAATGGATACATTCCTATTCATAACAGCCTCAAAAAATAAAATACCTAGGAATCAACCTAATTGAAGAAGTGAAGGACCTCTACAATAAAAATGTTAAACTTCTGAAGAATGGGATAGAGAAATACACTAGAAAATGGAAAGACATCCCATTCTCATGGATAAGTAGAACTAACATTGTGAAAATGCCCATTTGACCAAAAGCTGTTTACAGATTCAATGCAGTTCCAATCAAAATCCCCATCCCATTCTTCACAGACGAAGAAAATTTTTATCATAAAATTTGCAGGAAACCACCAAAAGACCCTGTGTATCCAAACAGTCCTAGAGAAAAAGAACAGTGCTGGAGGAATTATAATTACAGAGCCATAGTAATAAAAATAATATGGTGTGAACAAAAAAGAGAGATGAAGATCAATGTTGAAGATCTAAATATGAGTGCAAGTAACTTTAGCCACTTAATTTTTGACAAAGATGCCAAAAACATAAGCTAGAGAAAAGAAAGCATTTTCAACAAATGATGCTGGAAAAATTGGGTGTAGACTTGAAAAAGAATGAAATTAGACCCATGTCCATCAGCTTGTACAAAAATTAACCCCAAAAGGATAAAGGACCTAAATGTGAAACCTGACACTGTTAGAAGGAATAGGCATTCCTATACCTGACATAGGAAAGGACTTCTCAACAGGACTCCATTTGCCCAAGAGTTAAGGCCAACAATGGACAAGGGGGACTTCCAGAGACTAAGAAGCCTCTGGATAACTAAAGAAACGGGCAATCTGGCTGGGCAATGTTGGCACATACCTTTAATTCCAGGACTTCAGAAGCAGGGGCAGGTGGATCTCTGTTTGGGGCTAGACTGGTCTACAGAGAGAGTTCCAGGACAGCCAGGCCTACACAGAGAAAAAAGAAAAAGAAGAAAGAAAGCAAGGAAGGAAGAAGAGAGAGAGAGAGAGTCAGTCAGCTGAGTAAAGAAGAAGCCCAAAGAATGGGAGACAATCTTTGCTGGTTATACATCTAACAGAGGATTAATATCCAGAATTTATGCCTTACAGAAGCTTTTCAGCTTCATGAGGTCCCATTTATTGATTGTTGGTCTTAGGTCCTGAGCTGTTGGTGTTCTGTTCAGGAAGAGGTCGCCTGTGCCAATGATTTCGAGGGTTTTCCCCAATTTCTCTTCTAGTAGTTTTACTGTGACCTGGCTTATGTTAAGGTCTTTGATCCACTTGGACTTAAGTTTTGTACAAGGTGATAAGTATGGATCTAATTTCATTCTTTTACATGTGGACAACCAGTTGGACCAGCACCATTTGTTGAAGATGCTGTCCTTTTTCCATTGCATGGTTTTGGCTTCTTTGTCAAAAATTAAGTGACCATAGGTGTGTGGGTTCATTTCTGGGTCTTCAATTCAATTCCATTGATCCACTGGTCTGTTTCTATACCAGTACCATGCTGTTTTTATTACTATTGCTCTGTAGTACAGCTTGAAATCTGGGATGATGATACCTCCAGATGTTTTTATTTTAATTGTACAGGATTGATTTAGCTATTCTGGGTTTTTTATTGTTCCATATGAAATTGAGAATAGCTTTTTTCAGGTCTATGAAGAATTGTGTTGGTATTTTGATAGGAATTGCATTGAATCTGCATATTGCTTTTGGTAGGATGGCCATTTTCATTATGTTAATCCTACCTATCCATGAGCATGGGAGATCTTTCCATCTTCTGATGGGCTCTTCAATTTCTTTCTTCAAGGACTTGAAGTTCTTGTCATACAGGTCTTTCACTTGCTTGGTTAGAGTTACCCCCAGGTATTTTATATTGTTTGTGGCTATTGTGACTGGTGTTGTTTACCTGATTTCTTTCTCAGCCTATTTATTTGTTGTATAAAGAAGGGCTTCTGGTTTTTTTGAATTAATTTTTTATCCAGCCACCTTGCTAAATAAAAGTGTTTATCAGCTGTGAGAGTTCTCTGGTGGAATTGTTGGGGTTGCTTATGTATACTATCATGGGGAATAGAACCAAACAGAGAATTCACAAAGGAGGAATTCCTAATGGCTGAGAGACACTCGAAGAAATGCTCAGCTTCCTTAATCATCAGATAAATGCGACTCAAGACGACTCTGAGATTCCATCTCACACCTGTCAGAATGGCTAAGATCAAAAGTTCATATGACAGCACATGCTGGCAAGGGTGTGGAGAAAGGGGAGCCCTCTTCCATTGCTGGTGGGAGTGCAGACTTGTGCAACCGCAAAGAAGGTCAATCTGGCGATATCTTAGAAAACTTGGAATAGCTGTACCTCGGGACCCAGTAATACCACTTCTGGGTGTACATCCAAATGACTCTTCACCGAATCACAAGGAAGTTGCCTCATCTATGTTCATAGGAGCCTCATTTGTAATAGCTAGAAAATGGAAACAATCCAGATGTCCCTCAACTGAAGAATGGATTTAAAAACTATGGTACATCTACACAATGGAATACTACTCAGCTATCAGAAACAAGGAAATTATGCAAGTTGCAGCCAAATGGTTGGAACTAGAAAAGCTCATCCTGAGTGAGCTAACCCAGACTCAGAAGGATGCACATGGCATCTATTCACTTATAGTCGGATTTTAGCTATATAGTACAGGATATCTATACTACAACCAACATACCAAAGGGAACATGGACATATACTTTTTGTTTGTTTGTTTGTTTTCTTTCCCTGTCAATGAGACACTTTTCCCTGGTGGTACTGCCTCATAGGCCCCCAGTGTATGAGGAAGCCCTTGGACCTCATATGACTGCTGAACTGGGGTGGGGGACTGTTATGTAGGGACACTCCACTCCAAAGGAGTGGGATGGAAGGGCTAGGGGGTAGAGGTTGGGAGGGCAGGACTGGGAAGGGCGGAAAGAGGACACTATGATGGAGATGTAACCTGAAGAAATAAATAAATTTTTAAAAAAATATCCAGAATTTATTAAGAACTCAAAACAAAAACAAAAAAATCATATGACTCATTCAAAAAATGGTCCTGAATAGAACATTCTCAAAAGGAAATGCCTAAGAAATATCTCAAAAAAGTGTTTATTGTTCCTGGAAATTAGGGACATGCTAATCAAAACAACTTTTGGGGAAGTGAGGATAGGCAAGGTGGGGCTGTCAATTACTGGCTTTTTTATTAGATGTCCCTTATGCTCTCTTATGTGACTGATTAAGTAGGTATATACTTAATGCTCCTAAAATAGCGACTTCAAAATCTTTTTACAGAAAGTCTCCATGGACAGAAGATAATCTTAGTAGTTCAGGTATAAATCAAAAGCAAACCCTTGTTGGACCAGCAGAACTCCTAGCATGAGCTTTTCAAAAGCCGCACCTCAAATGCAAGCGGTGACAATACAACCAGATTTGTCAAGGGCATGGCCAAAGGTTTTCATAATTACCAAAAGAACCTTCCGGCAAGAGGCTACATCTCCACTATCACTGATGATGTATACTGTGGGTAAGATATTAGGTAACCATAGCTATGCATTTGACTGGGAAGGACTCAGTTTCAAAAATCTTAATCACTGGGACTGAAGACTGATTATCTCCCTCCAACAAGATGTCTCGAGGTAGGCAGTGCATGGAAATAATGCCCGCGGGATTTATCAGGAATTCAATCCTCTTCTACCTCGACTTTTTACCAGGTAGCTTTGTCCCCAGCGTTGTGAGACAGCTGCTCTTGTGTCACAGATCAGCATCTATTAATAGACAACTCAGCTGCATTGCTGACAGGAAGAAGGGCAAAGGAGGAAGGATGGGATGACGAACAAGATGCAATTATCTGCTCCAAGCAGCTCTCTTTTTCAGTGGCTGTCCTCATTTATTTGACAATTTTTATCTTCCTTCTCATAGGAATTAAAAGCTCATGTCTCCCAGAGGGTGTATGCTCCAGGCTACACATGAGGAGCCCTGGATTGCTTTCTTTTTAAGAGTCATTTAAAACATCCCAGCCATGTCGTGCTGTGAAGATTACTAGCCACCGTTTTTTATCATGTCGCTTTGTCATTGTTAATAAGATACCATTAGTTTTATAATTCTTAATGTACCATAAAAACTGTACATCAACCCTTGTACCAGGAAAAGAAAGCATACTGACAATAATATAAGAATGTTAACATTTGTATATCCCCCTTCAGTGACATGTTTTTTGGTTGACACATAGTGTGCTTTAACGCCTTTGAACAAGGCATGTGTATGCACTCTCTTCATGACAAGGTTGTCACCCTTTTGACATCTCTAAAGGTGGCATTTTCTTTATGCTGATGACTCTATGGTAATACTAAGAGCCTCTGGACAGCACAGGAACTAACAGGAACTCCAAGGTGATTTCTGAGCATTTTGCTTTCTAGAGAAGAGACAAAACTATAATTTAATTGCTAGAAGAAAATAAACCTGAATTGTGGCATGGGTAAATAAAAGTGTGAAATACAAGCTGTCACACACACACACACACACACACACACACACACACACACATACACGCACAGTGAGTACACAAATCTAGGCCTGCATTCCCAGGTATACATGGAATATAATATTCACTGATTCCTCAAACAATTTTATTTCCATTGGTTTCTGAGCCATTAAAGACATGTTGATCTCAGTCTTTATGAGCTTCTGCCTGGTAAATGGTGGAAGTTGTGATGGTTTGAGAATTATATACAGTGCCAAGGCCCGGAGAATCATAGGGAAACTTCTTTCATCATGCGCTCACACGTCATGGAGAATGTCCCCATCGCAGCATGAAAGGTTGTTCAGATCCCAGGGGCATCTACTTTTCCCCAGTCATGGTTGCAATGCTTAGAGAGTTTCAAGCTTGCTCATCAGCCTCTTTGGAGTCTTACCGGCTCACGGCACCATCTTTCTGTTCACCACTTTTCTAAACCCACACAAATCATTATTCTTGCCCGGTGATGGGAAAATTGCATGCCCTCTATGGTCTCTGGCCAGACATTTTCCTATGCTCCAGATCTTTTAGCCTGCTCTGGGATTAGAGTGACGTCAGTAAGATGGCTGACCAGAGGTATCCTCTGACCAGAGTGCTTTCCTCCACAATGAAGAGAAAACAAGGGGGGAGGGGGATCATATTTCACAGGGGAGTTTGAAACAGAGTGGGTAGTGGGAATGTGGCAGAAATGCTGCAGGGCTTGGAAATACAAGGGCCTTATAGAGAAGGAGCTGATCATAAGGCATCTCTATTCTGTCCCTTGAGGTCAACCTTTGTCAAGAGTCTGTCTCTCTCATCCCACAGACAACCATCCATTTGCTCTTGGAAAGCCCTGAGGCACTCAGAGGCCCTAATCCGAGTGTGAGGTCTGCCTAGTTATCATAGTGTTGCACCAACCCCAGAGAAGCAAGCAGCCCACATTGCACCTTCCCTCAACTTGAGACCATCCCACTCAGCTCCCCCCCCCCCGCCCCCCACAAGTAACTGGGCAACTTCCTGGCAGCTCAGCTGACCCAACATGTGAGGCATCCAGGAAGCTTCACCCTCACTCCAAGCCCTGGAAAGTACCTGAGTAGTTTGTCTTGTGTGACTGACCTGCAGAGGCCCCCCCCAAAACAGTTGGCTGGCCTCAGTCACCTTCTTAGTGCCCAAGACACCCAAGCACCCATGTGCACTATCCTTGGACTCAAGAAGCAGCAAGGCGGCCTGGAGCTTGCGACCCTCAGCGCCAGAATGTACTTGAGCAGCTTTGTGAGCAGCTCAGACCGAGAAGTACAAGGAAGCAGATGTGTAAGCAGTCCAAGTCCTTCCCCAAACATCGTCCCAAGGCTCCAGGAAGCATTTAGACAGCCTGTTCTCAGAAACTTCTCCCACTTGCCCTCAGCCCCCGAGAAGATCACGCTGAGCAGGCCGATGGCGGCTCCCACTTGAGAAACCCTAAAAAGTCAGTAATGAAAAAAGCAGACACTGAGAGGTACCTCCCCTTGGCTTACTACTGTGCTCTGAGCCTTGGGCAATTCTCAGACACTGACAGGTACCTCAGCCAGACACCAGGCAAACTGTAATACATGTACTTGGCGGACTCATGAGGGACCTCATCCTCACACTAACCCCAGAGAGTGTTAGTTGCCCCACACCTGTAACCAGATACACCAAACCCATAGCTAACACAGTTTTTACATTAACCCAGATAAAAAGAGAGAAGATCTAAATAAACAAAATCAGAGAAGAAAAAGCACACAATGCACTGGTGTCATAAGGGAAAAAGATTCTTTTTTCTTTTTCTTTTTTACTGTTTATTACTTCAATTTACATCTCCATCACATACCCCTCCCTCCACTCCTCCGGGTCCCACCCTCTCACCCTCCTACCCTCTCTTAAGGGACTGTTTCATATTTCATAGACACAGAAGCGTTGAGGAATCTTCCTGGAAGAAGTGCTTAACACCAATAAGAAGGGAAGAGAGGAAATGTCACTGGTGGGTCAAAGTCAGGACAGCTCCTAAAAGGCCTCTGTCCTGGATCCAGTCTGTGTTCTCGTTTTATACTCTAAAACCACAAGGTGGGATGGGGAAGCAAGCAAGATTTCATAGAAGTGTATGTGACAGTCAGCAGGTTGTTAAGGGAAACAACCTATTGTCTCAGCTATTTCTTCAGACCATTCTGTTTTAGGTAGAAAGTAAAGTCATGCTTGGCATATAGGCAGTGCAGAAAGTGCTTGAAGAAAATTACTCAATACATCAGTGTCTAATCTTTTCTACCTCAGGAGAAGCTGCACACCTTCCTCCGTGTTGGAAAACTTAGGTGAAATGAATACATTCCTGGACACATCTGAAATACCAGAACGGGACCGTGAGGATGTAGAAAGTTAAACTGCCTCATAACAAGTAATGAGATAGAGCTAGAAAAAAAAAATCTCCAAGAGAGAAAAGCCTAGTGCAGGATGGCTTCCAGGCTAAACTTCACCAAACATTGTTTAAAAGGGGATTCATGCTGTTCATTTAAAACTGCCCCACAGTGTTTGCACTGGCTTCACTTGTCACCTTAGAAAAGCACATGTCCGAGTGTCTGTGAGGTGTTTCTAGAGTCAATAGATCCTGAGGACTCTGACCTGCTCAGTAGAGTAATCAGTTAATGAAATCAACATGACATGATGGCACCACCGAGATGCGGGGCCTCTGGAGGAGGAAGGACACATGTGGCATAAATCTTACCCCATCCTTGGTCCTTCCCTGCAGTCTCCTTTCTATGTTTACTGACGACCAAGATGTGCAGTATTTCACTCCACCACACCTTTGCAGCCATGGAAGTATTTTGCAGAAGCTAGGAGGCAAAATACTTCTCTCCCTTAAATTGCTTTTCCTGGGTGTTTGGTCATAGGCACCCAAAAGTCTGATCGAGACAGTATTGACAGGGAAAGAACCTTTCCAGTCTCATTGTGTAAAGCTATGAGGTCACACCAATTCTAAAACTGTACAAGAACACACCAAAAGGGTATATAAATCAATATCACTGATGAATATAGATGTAAAAGTTCTCAACAAAATGGAAGCAAATAAAAATTAAATGGTACATAAAAAGACTGTGCAGCATGATCAGGTGGGACTTAACCGAGGGACACAAATTAATAAATGTAGCACAGTCTGTCAGTAGAGTGAGGGCTAAAACAGTATTTCAATAAATAAAAATGGTAAGATTCAACATTCCCTCAAGAAAAACCACTAAAAAATTTATATAAGAAATGTACCTCAACACAGTAATAGCCACATATGACAAACAAATAACTTATGAAATCTAGTGGTGAGAAGCTGAAATCATTTTTTTCTAAGAGTAGGAACAAGAGAAAATGTTGTTGACTTTCACCCTTCTTATTCAATATATTGAAAGTCTCAGCCAGAAGAGTAATGCATGGCAAAGAAATAAAAGACATCTAAAATGGAATAATGAGATGTTCAAATAATCTTTTTATATATGACATGAATATATATACATATATATATATCATATATATAAACAACCAGAGGACTTCACTAAAATTAATATAATTGATAGATGAATTTAGTAAGATTTCAGGGTACAGAATGAACACACAAACACACACACACTCACATAAAACCCTGCAGCATATTTTTCTACTAAATAACAAATTCATTGAGAAATTAAGAAAACAATCCTATCGGCAATGGCTATAAAAATTTCTAGTAATAAATTAACCTAGGAAATAAATGAATTCTACAATGAAAAATGCAAAACAATGAAAGAATTTGAAGAGGTCCCATGTACAAAAAAAAAAAAAGAAAAGATGCCCTATGTTCATGGACTAGAAGAACTAATATTGTTAAATGCACCCAAAGTGCCACCTATAGACATTTCAAAAGGGTGACAGCCTTGTCATGAAGAAAGCAGGTGCACACATCCTATGCTAAAGATGTTGGTATATTGTATGTCATCCAAATAAAATCACTGAAGCATGGTGCTGTGCTAATATGAACATTCTTGCACTATCAGTGTGTTTTTACTGTCAAAATACCAATTGTATTCTTTACAAAAAATATAAAAAGTACTACTGACACTGGTAGTGGAACACAAATGATCCTAAATGTCACATCAATAGTGAGAGAAAAAAAAAAAAACAAAACAAAAACCAAATTGGGAAACATTACAAAACTTAACTTCAAAATTTACTATAAAGTAGTAGAGGAAAAAACAAAACAGCATGGCATAATGTAAAAAGCAGATACACAAACCAATAGAACACTATAGAGAATCAAGAACTTATTTTCAACAAAGGCCATAGTAGGATCATGTATTGAAAAAAGAAAGCCTCTTCAACAGATGGTCCTAGGAAACTGGACATACTTCTACAGAAGAAAGAAGTTAAAGAAAATTAAAGAATTATATCCTGCTGTGTTTGGTGAAATGTGTGAAACCAGAGAAGATTATATTAAATGAAATAAGCCAGATATAGAAGAGCCAGGCATATCCTTACTTCTGTGTGGAAGCCAAAACATTGATGGCCAAGAACTAGAAAATAGATGTGAGGGGATGTATGATGGACAAAGAGTACTTAAAGCACAGAAAGTACAATTAAATATGAAGAATAACTTCTAACATTGACTAGGAAGAATAATTTCTAACATTATACAGCATGGTGGCCTTAGTTGTGGTTGGTATCAATTAAATGATTATATCAAAATCACTAGAAGAGCAAACTTTGAATGTTCCCCAAACAAAGAAATGGAGTATCTAATGTGATTGACATGCCAATTAGACTCAACTGATAAAGATATGGTGTATGTATTGGAATATTATTACATCAGCCCATAAATGTACATAGTTATTTTTAATTAAGATAAAAATTAATTGAAATGAAGAAGACTGAGTTACTTCTGCTTTAGATCCTGACACACCCTTCTTCTCAAATACTGAAACAGGAGTCAGTAGGCTGAATTATTAAAGTGAAAATTATAGTGGCAAAGATTGTAGAGCAATATGACAAAAAAAATAATAATCTCCTGGGTGGAGGCATGACTCAGTGATTAAGATCACTTGTTGCTCTTTCAGAGGACTCGAGTTCAATTCCAAGCACCCACATAGAGGTTCACAACCATCTGTAACTCCAGTTCCAGGGGATCAGAAGCCCTCTTTTGACTTCTCTGAGCACCAGGCACAGATGTGCACATATATACATATATGTAAGATATTTGTACACATAAAATAAAAATTTAAATACGTATTCTCCTGATATATACTCTACAGGTTATAGACTGTTTATGTGAGAGAGAGCAAAATATCTTAATTAATATCCTGTATTAGAAGAGAAATTTAAAATTATAGATTGTATTTCTGTTTTCTTAATCTCTTACAATGTCTTCAGATATGAGAAAAATAAGATATATTGAAGAAATATAAGTCTTGCCTCTTGTACCCAATTTGTCTTCATTGAGCTGAGAGTTCGGCTATATAATTACACATTTAAACAAAAGAAAGAAAGACAAACAGGAAATTGCAGCAATCCTAGTACAAAAAGCACATGTGCATGTGGACGTAATCCAAACAGCATATGATGATCTCAAGTAGGGAGATTCATAAGAGTCTTGCTGAATTGCTTCCTGTTTTACTCATATGTATAATTTAATCTGATACTCACAATAGCTCTGCAAAATATGGTGGGATTATTACCTGCTTCACAGATGAAAAATGCAATATCAAAATTAAGTAACCCCTTCAAGTTTGCACAGTTAGTCCAAGGGAGTTGTGCAGAGGTGAATGAAGCCTGTGAAAAGTCTGCCCAAATTACAGACTCCAAAAGGAAGATGGGAGATAGAGGAGGTGTGCAGATGTATGATAAAGAGATGTACTTTGCATAATTGAATGTTTTGTGTAAAATTCTAGCCTGTGAGTTGAATTGCTTAATATAGTGGCTCTCAATCCAATTTAATTGGAATCTCTGGGATTGAGACGCAGGCAATGGTATTTTTTTTAAAAGCTGGGTGATTCTAATCACCAGCCAGGTTGGGGAAGCTCTGGCTTTTGTTGCTTCATAAGCAGAGAATGGGTGTGTGAGTGGCAGGAGAAGAAAAGAACAACCTTGTGGGAGTGAAAAGAAGGTGGGGGTGGAAGAGGGAGATCATTCAGAGCCAAGGGAACCGCTCGCTTTAAACTTTATTAAACCTTTATCAAACTCAATGGCAGGCTTCACATCTGGTTCTAAAACCTTTAAAGAATCCTTTAGAAGAATTGATTATTTGCATACCCCAGTGAGGAAGTTCTATTTCATCTTAAAAAATGGTTTTCGTAGAGGGCTTTAATATACGAAATAGAACTTTATATTTGTGCACATGTAAAATAGTAATGATATTTATGCATGACTGTGATGGTTAGTGTTGATTGTTAATAAAACTGAAAACCATCTGGGAGATGGGCTCAGGGCATGTCTGGGGTGTGGGGGGGGGATTTTCTTGATTGGTAAGTTAACTGATGTGGCAAGACCAGCCCATTGTAGGCAGCACTACTGCCTGACTGGCATCTTTTACTGAGTAAGTGCAGCGAGGAGGTGAGCAATTCAGCAGCATGCATGCATTCATTGCTCTGTTCTTCTCACTGTGTATATGACGTGACCAGCTGCTTTAAGTTCCTAATTGCCTTGGCTTCCCCACCAGCCTGCACTATGACCTGAAATAAAATCATTCTACCTTCAGTTGCTTTTCTCAGAGTACTTTTATCACAGCGACAGGAAGAGAAACTAATACAGTAACTGAAAGCAAGCTAAGTGGAAATTGACATTTTTAAGAATCTTTGCATTTTTGATTGATTAAGAATTAGCTGTCTTGAGCTGGGGCTGTAACTCAGCAGTAGAATACTTGCTAGCATGTAAAAGGCCCTATGTTAGATCCTCAGCACTTCAATAACAACAATAACAGCATTATAAAATAATAATAATGATAATGAACTTCTGAAGTAAATTGGCTACCCTAGCTTAGAAATAAGAATGTCAGTAACTTTGGAAAGTCATGAAACACTGCTCATGTAGGAAATGAACTGACAGATTAGTGATTTCATTCTGTATCAGCATTTTCAGAAACTTACACTGAATTTAGAATAACTTCATTTTTCCATGTTTCCAAGATATCCAGGAACACTAACATAGGTAAAATATCAGGTTAAGAATTCATAAGTTTACTTCTAAAAGCTATCAATGATGTCAAAGAATCTTCTTTGTTCATAAACAAGCAGATGAACAAAGAGATCAAGTCAGGACCCAGAGAAGAGTGTCATCAACATAGATGAGATAATCAGAAACATGAGTGAGGATGTCAGCAGCAGAGATGAGGAAACTATCAAGGAAATTAAGGTTTTAAAAAATAACAAATCTGTTAGTGAAGAAAAATGAGTTAAGTGAAAAATCATAACGGAGAGCATCATCAATAGTCAAAATCAAGTGGGATGTCATCAAGTGAGCAAATCTAAGACTATTGGGTAGAAGTAGGACCTGATACAAAAACTAAAGACAAAATCTACCTAATAAAAGTATAGCAGAAAAATCCCTCAATCTGGGGAAAATAAATACAGACCCAAGCACAGGAGGCACTTAGAATCCCAAATACTTATAACCAGAGAAGAATCTCTCCATGACATATCATCTTTAAAATGCTATAGTAGAAAAATGCCAACTCACAAATGATCTGTTATGTATTCTAAATGTTAATTAATTACTCCCAGAGGCCTGTTTTCTGTCTGTTACTTTGCTTGCTAAGCATTGTCTCTGATTGGTTGAATACATGCTGAGGCCTGAGATTGGGCAAAAGTGAGAGGTAGGCAGGGCTAAAGTGGGCACGCTTTTGAAGCAGGGAGATAGATGGGAAGAAGAAGCCAGGAAAGAGGACACACAGTGGGGTAAATGGAAGAAGATCATTCCATATGGCCTGGAACATTGGCATATCATGGAGGATAATAGTCCAAGGGGACATGTATATATATATAATATTAATATAATATATATATTATAGAGTTATAAGATAGAGTAGATGGGCCAAGATGGCACAATCTAGGCTAAGGGTTGTTAAAATCCATCTGGTGTCTGTGTGTGCTCATTTATAATGGCAGGTTAAGGATTAACACCACTGGACAATTGACGATAATATAAATACTGGTAAATTATTTAACTAATTATTTCTACACACAAAAGCAAGCACAACCAAACAAAATGAGGCCTTTCAACAGAAATACTAAAAGCCAGAATTCATAGAGTGATATATATCAAGCCCTGAAAATAGCTTGTCAATCAATCTTGCTATCTCCAGCAAAATTACCTTTTAAAAATCAAGAGAGAACAACTTTTTGAGACATGCACTAACTAAAACAACTTATGACCATCAACCCAGCATTGAAGAAGAGACTTACATGAAAATTTAAAGGAGAAAGCAGAGGAAGATGAAAGTCTGAATCATAAGCATACAGAAAAGAATTAATCTCATGAGAGGACTAGATTGACAAAGGAGAACTAGGGGAAAAAATCCATTATGCAACACCTAACATGAATATAGGATTAAAAAAAGGGAACAAACAATAATCTAACCAAAAATATAAGAAATCAACAAATGTCTCTCAATAATAATAATGATACTGATAATAAATTGTCTCTCAATAATATGGCTGGGTGGTAAAGAGGCTCATGCTTATATTCCCAGTGTTGCGGAGGTAGAAGCAGGTGAATCTGGTGGCCATCCTACCCTAACTCATAAGGTCACTCAGGTCTACTCAGGTCACTCAGCCTACCCTAACTCAGGTCACAGTGAGAGACTCTGTCTCAAAAAAAAAAAAAAAAAAGAAAACAAAAGCAATACCTGGGATTGACCTCTGGCCTCAGCACACAGTTACTCACACACACACACACACACACACACACACACACACACACACACACGCACAAACACACACACACCAATAAACCTTAAATGTGAATGGTCATAAATCTCCCACCAGAAGATGCAGATTGACTGATTAGATTTTTTTTTTAAAGATTCAACTATCTGTTGTCCCCAAGAAACACACCTCACTTGCAAAGACTGGCAGGATCTTACAGTTAAAATATTGAAGCTAATTTGAATATATCAAGCAAATAGAAGCTTAAAAGAGTTAACCATAGTTATTCTTATAGGTGGGAAAGTGGAGGTCAACTCAAAATTTGTAATAAGAAATTGAGAGCATTACACATTAATAAAGAGAACAATTCTTCAAGAAAATGTAACAATTGTAAACATATGTTCCTTAAACACTGTGGTTATCAATTTCATAAAACGAACACTAATGGACATAAAAGAACCAAAAATCTGAGTAACTTCAATACAATATTTTATCAATAGGTTGTCCAGACTAAAGACAAGTAAGTATAAGACAAAAGAAATTAATCATGTGCCAATTTCTTGACAAAAATAAATGCAATAAAGCACATGAAAAAGATTATATATGCAACATGATCAAGTGGGTTTCCTTCCAGGTATGCAAGGATGTTTTGACACACACAAATTAATAAATGTAATACAGCATACAAATAGACCAATGAACAGAAATTATGTGCCATCTCAATGGATGTAGAAAAGGCCTTTGACAAAGTTCAACACCATTTTATGATAAAGTCAGGAGGTAAAAGGAATAGATCACAGCATAATAAAGACTTCATAAGACAAAGCTATAGTCAATATTATATGAAACATGGAAAATCTAAAACATTGTCTCTAAAATCAGGAACAAGATAAAGTACCCATTCTTATTAAATACTTTGCTTGAATTCTAAGCTAAAGCAATAAAAAAGAGAAAGAAACAAAAAAAACAAATAGAAAAGAAAAATCAAATTACCCATATTTTCATTTGATATGACCCTAATATTTAGAAGACTCCACAGAAAATCCTTAGATCTTGATAAATACGTTCAGTCAAATATTAAGCAATTTTGAGATGTGGACCCTCAGCTGCTGTTCCTGCCATCTACCACCTATATTCAGCCATCAGGGACTCTAATTCTCTGAAACCACAAGCTCAACATACAATCTTTCTTTTATAAGTTCCCTTGGTCATGGTATCTAATTACAGGAATGGAAAAATAACTAAGACAAGATATAGTCAACATTTGAAAAATCAGTAGCCTTAATTTATGTCAATAATTGATTTTCTGAGAAAAAATTCTATTCCCAGTAACATTCAAAAATATTTCAGAATAAACCTGGGAGTGTGAAAGATTTTTACAATTAAAACATTAATGCATCAAAGAAGGAAACTGAAGATGACAGAGAAGATCGAAAGACTCCATGCTCATTGATTGGCAGAATTAATATTGTAAGACTGGGTATATTACCACAAACAATCTACAGGTTGACATAATCTCCATCAAAGTCAATGATATTCAGAGAACTAGAACAAAAATCTTTAAATTAACATGAAAGCACAGAAACCCAAAATAACCAAAACAACACTAGACAGAAAGAGAAAAGATGAAAATATCATAATACATGAAATCAACTCACTAAAACATTGATGAAACAATCCCAAATATCTGAAGCACTCAACAAAGACACAGGAAGGGAGGTGGGGATGCTTATCTAGTCCTAGAATAATAAGAGCTCTAGATTCATCTTAATAAAGCTTTAAAACAATCCATGAAGGGATAGAGTTTAATTGTAAATAACTTAACCCAGCATATCAAAACCCAAGATACTTAAAAGAAGACAGCAAGATCCACACACTCAACAACCTAGTAGCACATTCATCAGTTTCCAGTTTAAAATTATTACATTGGTGAAGAAGTGGTAAGTGAAACCCATAATCTAGAGAGGAAAATCAATAGAACCAGAATCAGAATTCTAAAATTAAAAAAAAAATCTTTTGACTAAGACAGAAAGTCAAATATCACATAAATAAAAAGAGGTGAGTATACACTAGGGAGTTGAGTGGGAACCCCTTGACTTCAGCTATAAAGTGGATAACAAGGTCTGCTGGAGAAGAGATGATGCTGACTGAGATGTGAGAATTTCAGAAAGAACAACTGTGGTCAAAGGTGTGTAAGGAGTAGATTAGGAATGAGGCAGAAGCTTGTGGATTCTGAAAGGTCACACTGGACTGTGTATCAGAATTAGCAGTTCAACCCATCAGGAGTCCACTGTTCTCAGCTCTCCCATGTGTTCTCTGTGACCAGCTCTTCCACATGGAATTTCTTATTTGATCGTTAAAGGACCTTGTCAGATGGATATTGTGACAGATGGCAGAAGAAGATCCTAAGGTTTGAATGTATCCCTCAAAGGTCAGGTGTTTAAAAGTTTCATTCCTAGAATAATAGGTGTTGGGAGGTGGAGCCTAACAAGGGGAGATAACATCATGAAGTCTGCACCGTTATCACAAGAGAGTATTTGTTATGAAAGCTAACCCAGTTCTCTCTTCCTTGCCCTATTGAGTTCTCTTGTCCCTTCCACCTTCTAGCACAGGATGACACAGCATACGTGTCTTAACCAGAGGTGGACACCTTGGTATTACATTTCTCAGCCTCCAGAACTGTAAGAAATAGATTCCTTTTCCCTATATATTGCCCAGTCTGTGATATTCTGCTACAGTACTGCTAAATGGAGTGACAGAGACTTAAATCCAGCTCTCTTCTATACCTAAAAGCCCATTTTAACACCCTTCCCCACTCAGCCCCCATTTCTACCATTTTGTTTAATGTATGTGGATTCTTTGGCTTCTCCTTAGCTGCATTTGAATTTCTCTTTTATTTTTCTTTTATTGAAAATAAATTTTAAACGATATTTTCTGATTACAATTTTCCCTCCTCCAACTCCTCCCAGTACCCCCAACCTCCTCCCATCCATATCCACACCTTATCTGTCTCTCATTAGAAAACAAATATTTGTTTCATAAACAATATCTTGGATGAGATTTATAGGCATAGCTTCATTTTGTTAAGACTGGAATAATAGCCTCAGCTCTATCTCATTCCCTCCACTGATATCTGGCCTGGTTTTCTGAGAAATCTTTCTCTTATTAGGAGTGTTGGGTTCTCTGTTTACTCTAAAGTCATCCCCTCAAAAATATGTCTTGTTTTGCATACGATATATCTTTTTAAAGCATTATGGGGAGTTTACCTTACCTCTACTAAGATAGATATTCTTGCTGAGAAAATCTTCGTTACCTGTGCACTGAAAGATGTAAGCACATGTAATAAAAACTCCGAGGTGATTATTGTCTTTGAGGAAGAACATCCCCAGAGTAATAAATTCCCAGCTGTGTGCTTCCATGAGTCCAAATTAAAGAGCCATAAAACTACCCTGCAGGGTTCCCCAGACCAGACGCAGTGGTTTCAACAAAGAGTTTGAAGACCCATCTGGTGAATGTCACAAGTAGTTAATGAACCCAACTGCTTGCTTTCCAGATAACTTAAAAAGAAAAATTGAATAGTCTCAGGCAGAGAATAAAAGGCAGCCACGGCCCACAGAACCAATAACCTTAATCTGAGAGAGAAGTTAAGAAACACTGAGATGGACAATGTGCCATAAGATCCCACCATCCTCCATCCCCGATTCACCCTCTTGCACTTCAAACTTAAATCCTGTACCAAGGTGGTTCTCCTAGAGTTTGACAGTATGGCACTAATTGATTGTTGAAACCAGCAAAGAGAATTCTCTCTCTCTCTCTGTCTCTCTCTCTCTCTCTGTCTGTCTGTCTCTCTCTCTCTGTCTCTCTCTCTGTCTCTCTCTCTCTCTCTCTCTCTCTCTCTCTCTCAGTAGAGCTCAGGGTCTGGCTGTAAATTCAAACCTGCCATGGCCTCCCACATATAGGGATTGCAGAATATTGCCATCTTCTATTGGGCATCCATCGTTAGGGACTCCTCCACTATGATCTTAGTCCATTCCTGCTGCTATAACAAAACACCTTAACCTAATACATAAGCAAAACAACTTTATTTCCCATAGTTCTAGATACTGTGAAGTCCAAGATCAAAGCACTAAACAAACTCAGTGTCCTCAGATTCATAGATGCTGCCTCTTGCTGGGGTCTCACAAGGCAGAGGAGAACAAGGGTGAACTCACTCCTTCCAGCCATGGTATGTGGGTATTAATCCTATCCATGAGGGTGGACTCCTCCAAGCTAGTCATCATCTTCTAAAGGTTCAATCTCTTATTGCTATTGCTTTGGGAAGTAAATTTGTAACTCTATTTTTGAAGAAATAGAACAACTAAAACCCTAGCAGGCTCCAAACAATAAGTAAATGCCACCCCATACTAGGTACTTTGCTTGGTGAGGAGTCAGCAAGGATGCAGAACATATCTATCCCTGAAGACTGGCCACAGATAAGTAAACAGATGAATTACAATATGATGTTCAAGAGATGTCAAACAAGCCAGGAATGCCAAAGTCGTCAGCTGCACCTGGGTGGGAGGTCTCAAGCACTAGGGGAAATAAAAACCCCTGGACACCTAATAAAAAGGCAGTTTTCTGGGTATTGTTGATGTCACCCAGGCTCCAGTATTCTACATTTAAATTTCTCATTAGCATCTCCAGGCTTGCTTATCTTAGGACTCTACTGTACTTTCCCCACAAATATTCGTGGTAATATTCCACAGGCATGGGTGCCATCCAAAAAATTCTTCTCTGAGGGGAAGCCCAGAAGGAGCACGTTGGGAAAGAAGATTCAGATTTGACAGTGACTAGAGAGGGGGTTCCGGGGAGAGGTATTAGTGGGGGTGAAAATGACTGGCAGAGCTTGGCTTATCTGACTTTACCGGCATCTTAGTCATATGAGCTGGCGGCACACAATTACAACCTGTGGGATTCAGCCTGAGTTACAGCAGCAGCCCGACAGCCAGGCTGTGCTCACTGCACTTCATGTACAAAGTGGTTCTCAACTTTCCTAATGCTGGGATGCTTTAATACAGTTTCTCAAGCTGTGGTGACCCTCCAACCATAAAATTAATTTTGTTGCTATTTCATAATTGTAATTTTGTTACTGTTATAAATCCTAACATAAATATCTGATATTCAGGATATCTGATATGCGACTCCTGTGAAAGGATCATTTGACACTCACCACAAGTTGAGAACTGCTTGCTTAGACAATGCTCCTTCTATTGGCTGGGGTATGGGAACATGCTCTGAGCTTCTTTGTGAAAAACTGGCCAAAAGAATCATGATGTTCTTTAATCCATACAGGCGACCGCAAGTCCACCCCTAGACCCTGAACCCTGTTTCTTGTCCCTGCTGCAGCTCAGCCTCCCTTTGCCGAACATTGTTCCCTTGGGGCTGGTGAGTCCTGTCGAGCTTCCCTAGTGTTGCTATCCTACATTTCTGTCCTGGATTCCAGTACTTAATTATTCAACATCTAACAAGTCCCTTGTTTTGTCTTGGTTGCTTCTAAATGGCCAGTTAGCCTGCTTCTCCAGGGAAACAGGGATATCTTGTCCAATGAGAAAGAGAAAGGCCTCCACTCCCCAGCTTAGCCAGCCATTGTGCATCACTGCCCTCATCTGTCCTGTCACTAAGCTAACAGGTGAAATCAGTGTCCCCCCCCAACTGGCCATGCATTTACCTGGGGGACCAGAGACTTTCCAAATGATATTCATGGATAGCTATAAGGGTATCAAGTGCCCATATCTATTCTTTACTGCTATGAATTTGTTTGACAACAAGCCTCACATCAGAAAACACCTTTTATTCATTTTATGAAATAAAGAATTATCCTTCACCTACTCCAGTCTAGCTATGGTGCTTGGCTTCTAGAGGGACCAGGAAACAATGGTATTAATTAAAACAAATGAAAAACCACTGCCCTGGGTTCACAAGGCTTTCAGTCTTTGCCAGTCTTGTAGATATTTCTTCAGGGAGAAGGGCACATTTGTCCACAAGGGCTTATAGTTTATAATACCCAAAGTGACACAGAGTTATAACGTTGATCCTTTTGAGGTAATTGGAATTTTTAGAGGATGATTAAAGTTTTTGAAATAAAACAAACCAAGTACAAAAACAAAAACTATTCCTGATCACTTTCAGATACATTGTCCATTATGAAGACTGAGATTCTATTTTGTCAGACAATATTATGAAATATGTATTCTTACTATAGTCAATTCTTACCTTTTTTCACAAAATATAACATTTATCATTTTCTGTTTCCTACTAGTAGGAAATAAGGTTACTTAAACTTAGCATGAAATTTTCAGATGCCAAAGTGTGGATCATTACAGAGAGTTTCAGAGTTATTTTCGTGGCTTAATAGCAACTGTGTGAGGGCTCTGGGTCAGAACATTGGGTGTGACAGGCGATAGTTTTAGCTGTGTAGCGTTTAATGATGGGGACACAGTCTAAGAACTGCATCATTAGGCAATCTCGTCTTTGAACACTGTGGAGTCACTGAGTAAATCCAGAGGCTTTGAGGGCAGTCACTCTATGTGGCCTCCTCATGAAGTCAAGAGTGGGTAAGGCTGCTGCCAGAGCCACACAATAGACTGTGCCACAATATACTACCTCATGTCCACTTGTCCCCTAGGATATCCAGGCTCTTTGCACAGTGAGCTAGACTGAAGGGAGGGAAGCTGAGCTGGACAGGTGGAGGGGTGCAATGCAGAATCTCGGTCGGCAGTGAGTGGGAGAAAGCAGTCTTCTCGGGAGACAGCTTCAGTGAGCAGCCCATTTAATCAGGTGGGAATAAAGGCTACTTAAACCTTTGTGGAGTGGGTAGAGTGTACATCATTGGCAGGGGCCAAGGTTCTGGGAATGCCTTATTTGCATGAAGACAAGTTCCAGATGTTTGCTGGACATGACCTTATAAGGACAGAGGAAGTAACCTGGAACCAGGCTGCCAAGCTATGTAAACACCTCAAAGGTGGCGGGGGTGGGGGGGGGGGGGGGGTAAAACTATAAGTGCCAGGACATTCAGGGCCAGGTCAGGGAGAGAATAGTTCTACTCCTGCTGGTCTCAACATGAGATTTTCAGGATTTGGACACTCCTCAACCTCACTCTTGTTCCTGGCCAGCTCCTTTGGTCACATGGCTCCCTGGCTACACAACAGGAAAAAAAACTTTTTGCCCCCTCCAATAAGTGTTCCATTCCAAAATCTCAGTTAAAAGCATAGTATAAGAAGTACATAAGGCAACAATGGTTGTGTATTATCATTTCAAGTATGACGTGCTAGATATCACACTACGTGCTGTGATTTTATGCAAGGGGCAGTACAATAGGCGGGTTTATAGCAGCATCACTCCACAGAGTGCTTTGTCATTGCCAAGACTACAAGGTCACTAGGCAACAGTAATGTCTTGGCTTCATTATACTCTCAGGGCACTGCTATAGCATGTGAAGTTTGTTGAGGACTGAAATATCATTTGTACCATGACTATTTTAATCCAACACATGCTAAGACCCTTGTGCCAGACACAGTTGGAATTCTTTAAAATAAGTGCATCTAAGCCCCCCAAATCTTCAGTATCTTGATGATGGTTTTCCTATTCACAAAGGGCCCCTCTGTCAGTATCCTACCCTGAGCAATATGTGCAGTAAACTTCAGGCCAGGAGCTATGACTTGTATGAGATGTCAGTCCCTGAAAATAACATGCTCAGTTACACACTTTAGGCCTCATGTTTCCTGGTTTCAAAAAGCATGAAGAAGCAGTGATATGAGATGGACTGTAAAAGAGCTGAGGGTGGGAGGAGGTGTCTTAGTGGCAGAGTGCTTGTACACTTGCCTAGCAGGTATAGAGCCCTATTTCTAGCCCAGCACTGCAAACATAATAATGAGATTGGCTGTTATATAATTGCCCAAGCGCCATGTGCTCCCCATACCCTGAATGGACTAGTAACCCAGATTCAGGTCACAACAGATAATGTAAAATTCACAGATATGAGCAGATTGGTGGAGGAAATTCTTACATGTCACCTCCAATAGGGGAAGAGATCTACAAAGTGTGGGTTTACAGTATGACACAGCCAGGAGATTGATGTGGGGCAGTTTACACAAAGCCTCAGCAGAGGAAGCTAAGGTTTGGATAATGGATATAGAACACGGGTGTTAGATAGAAGCTGAGGAACTATCCAATAACAATTGATCACCCAGACAGCTATCGAGCAGTAGGTCTGTGCTCATCTCTGCTGGAGCTTAGAGGACATGGATCTGGGATGGATAGCAATCTGGTAAGAGAGGCCACACATGGACATGGGGACAACTCTGGTGATGAGGCAAGGTAGCATGTGTTGAGGTCTGTGCCCACAACACACTAAGCACATAGTAAATTTGGAAGCGGCAACACTCCCAGTGGATCATACAGATCAACAGTCAGGGGCCTTTTACGGGATAAGCTGGTAGATAGAAACTAGAAAAAGTAAGGAGAATGTGAGTGAGGCTGGGGGATGAAAACATCCCCAATATTAAGCAAGCAGGACTAAGAAAGTAGGGGTAGAAATGACTGGTACACTGGCAAATAATGTGGATGTGGATATGGGGAGGTAGGACCAGCTGCGGTACTACCACAGTCACTGTCTTCAGTTGCCAGAGATGGATGAACATTCTGATTACCAGAGATTGCAGACATGTTAGTGAGGAAGACAGCTCAGCTCTGTCCTTCATGGAACTTGAAGACATGGAAGAGAGGCTGAACAAGTGTCAGCACCAGGAAGATGGCTTGGAGGAGCCAGCCAGAGCCTCATGGAACATTTAACCGCGGTCCACTGCCAGAGCCTCACGGAGCATATAACCACGGTCCCCTGCAACTGGGGGAGCAAGAAGAGTCATCTCAGGGATCAGGGCAAGCTGGTGAGGTTGAGATAAGGCTTGGAAAATCAGACAGCTGTACCTACCATCAAGGAGAAGCAGTTGCTGTACCCAGTGCATTTCACATGATGTAGAAGACGCCATCTGATTCAGGGAGATGATCATGCCCATGAAGCCTACAAAGATCCACAGACTGGTAGTTTATAGTATGAGTTTGGACCATGAAGGCAGAAGGAATTTAGGAGGAACATCACACACTACATCTAACTGGGCTCTCCGGCTTTGGAAGAAAAGATTTGCACCCAATTGGTCTAGCTGTGCAGACCAATCTTATTGGCACACTGTAGAAAAAAAATGGCCAATTAAATTGTTTACCCAGTATTATTATTATATTTAATTGGTCAGCGGTGTTAATCCTTAACCTGCCACTATAAATGAATACACAGACTCCAGAGTGATTTTAACAAGCCTAGGCCTGGGTTGTGCAATCCTAGCCCATCTAAGCTAGCTCATAACTCTGTTACCCAAATATAACCCCATATACACATATGTCCCTTTGGACATTATTCTCCACACTAAGCCGATGTTCCAGGTCACGTGGAAGGATCTTCTTTAATCTACCCCATGGTGTGTCCTCCTTATTTACTCCTGGCTTCTCTCCGGCCTTCTTCCTCCCAAGATGCTCTGTGTCTATCTAAAAAGCTCCTAGTTCTGCCTACCTCTGTCTTTGCCCAATCTCCAGGCCTCAGCATTTATTTAACCAATCAGAGTCAATTAAACAAACATGACCAATTAACATTTAGAATGCTTAACAGCACCCCATCAGCACACTGACAACATTCTGCCCAGAAAGAGCTTCAGGCTCCAGTTTGAAGTCATGTAAATATGAAACAAGATATGAGATAATTCCATATTTAAAAAAATAGAATTATATTTCCCATATATTTTCATATTCTCAAGCTTGGCATGGAGGCATACCAGTTATCTCAGATATTCATGAAGATCATTTTAATCAAAGAGTTACAGGCTGACCTGAAAAACATGTAAGATTTTGTCTTCCTACTTCAAAACTTTGTGTACTATTCCCATGTATGGTTATTTCAAAAATCTTTACAATGAATGCTGAAATTGCAATCCCAGCCATTAAAATTTGTAATCCCTCTCCTAAAGAGGGTCTAGCTACATAGAGTGAAAAGGAAGAAATGAGGTCCAGCCTTAATATGCTCAATTTTAAGTCAACAGCCTCCAGCCATTTGTTTGCACTTATTCCCATCAACTCCTTTTAAAGTGTGTGTGTGTGTGTGTGTGTGTGTGTGTGTGTGTGTGTGTGTGTG
>CAJQZJ010033130.1:1814526-1822026 GCA_907164525.1 Lophiomys imhausi
CTCTCTCTCTCTCTCTCTCTCTCTCTCTCTCTCTCTCTCTCTCTCTCATTACAGGGAGTTATAGGGGCCACATCCTCTTCAATTGCTCCCAGAAGAGAGAGAACACAGTAAACAGCTCAGGCATACCTACTGTAGAAGAAATGGACCCCAGTGCACACGGAAAGAGAACGTGAGTGTCACAGAGTGGGATGAAACAGACATAAATACTCTAGCTTACAAATTTCTCCTCGGATTCCACTGCAAAGACCTCCTAGGATGCAACCCAGTTCTTCCTGCTGTGGTAAGAGGTTTTTTTTTTTTAAGAAAAAAAAGCAGTTATGAGAATGTTTTTGATTAAACCCAGGTGTGAGGCTGTTTCAGGTAAGACCACGGGTGTAATCTATTAACTGTGCCTTGTGAGCTAGCAGGAGCATGGCTTAGCCAGCTGAGGAAGTTTAACTCTGGGGACTTGAGAGAGGGAGAAAAACCCAGAGCCTGAAGAAGGGGGCACTGAAAAGGAGAAGAAAGAGGGTGCTACAAAGAAGAAAGAGGGGGCTACAAATAAGAAAGAGGTTGCTGCTCTCTCTGTTGCTTGATGCTGCCCCAAACTGCTGCTAGTTCTTCCTGCTGCTGTTTCCTGGTTTGCTGGACTTCTGGATATTGTGACAATTGATATTGGTATTTCCCCAAAAGAACCCAACAACCCTAATCAGCAGGAAGTAGCTCAAAGAGACCTATGTCCTTTTTTCATTTAACCTTCCTTCTCTCCAACCTAGTGTTGAGGGGTTGGATAGAAGGAACAAGGGCTGGAAGGGAGGGAGAGGTACTAAATAGAGTAAAATTAAGTAGCGTGTATAATAAACAAAAATAATAATAAGCCACCGTGTTACAACCTTCCCCCAGAATTCTTGACTTTTCTACTCTCTCACTCCCCTGTCTCTCCCCCAACACACACAAACACATCTACATCTACTTCTAGAAAAATCAGAAATGGCACATGCCACCTCCTCAAATATTCCCATTCTACAGGAAAACCCAACAGGGCACTGGGGCTCAGAGCTCTGGCAGCACCTCCAGGAGCTGAGACCTTGGGCCAGCCTGAGCCCCCCAAGTCCAGCATTGCCTGACAGAGGCCCAGCTGTGGTCTGGAGTCTCCAGTGTTGTACACGATTTCTCAGTATTTACTGTGAAGAGGAGACACAGGCAGGCAGCTATCAAGATTAAACCCAAACCCCAAAGATACAAAGCTCAATCAATACTCTTGAATCATTTTATCGAGCTCTGAGGGCTGACTCTCAGCACACTAACAGAATCCCCTTCAGTCCCTCATGAGCCCAGCGCCCTCTTCCTACTTCACTATCCCACCCACAAGCTCATCTCCCTTTTTCTCACCTCTTTCCTTCTACTCTGAACTTTTGCCCCAGAAACTTTCTGGAAACTTTCATGTTGTAACCAAGTTCAATTGCCAGACAATTGCTTGGAGAACCTAGAAACCTAAAGCAAATATCTTCCATTTTTGAGGAGACTTAAGCCCAGACACTTGGGGAATTAATGCTTTCCTCAATAAATACTCGTGGGAAAAAAATTCTCAAATTAAGAAAAAACAGTATTTGATTTTCCATGTAACTTGCTCAGATTTGAGATGTATTTCATTTCTGACTGATTTTTTTTCTGTTATGCGCATTCATCCCTAACATTCTAAGAATATCTTTCCACAAAGCTTCAGGAAATTTGTGGGCTCTGAAAAAGTGCTAAATGCTGTAAATTCATCAACATTATCTGTAATAGCTAAAAACTGGAAGCAAGCAAAGTATAAAAGGGAAAAGAATAAACCGAATTGTTGTGTATGCACTCAGGGGAGAGCTGTAAGCCATTTTCAGATTCATTCCTCAAAGAACATCTAATCTAATGGTAATTTTTAAAAAAGCTTTTAAATGGTGGTCCCATTACATAAACAGACATAGATCAGAATTTTATAACGGTGTTTATCTTTGGGGGAGGAGTGATGTTATAAGTATACGTTAATTTTCTTCTTTGTCTATTACTGTAGAGTCTAGAGTCTACACTGTGAACTACCATGCTTTGCAATCAGGAAAGAAAAGGAAAATTTAAATTTTCACCATATGTTAATGCTGTATTGTGGCTAGTTCCAGTGTTAACTTGTCACAAATTAAAATGTCTTGAGTAGAGAAGCTCAGCTGAGGCACTGTCCTGAGGGCCTTGGTTGATGTAAAAAGACCCACCCCAGGTAGTGTAGCACCCTCTGGGATCAGGCCAGACAAGTTAGGGCACAGCCAAAGGACAAGTATTCACCTTTAGCATACTTGGCCTTCCCTCCAAAAACTCTCCAGGAATGTTTGAGGTTTTTTTCCTCACCAGCAGATTTGGACCTGAGGCACCCAGCCTTGTGGACTGAATGACTATTGGGTGGTCTGCTTCCGCAGTGTGCGACAGCCACTGTAGGCTTACCCAGCCTCAAGAACCAAGCAACTACCTGGTTCTGAGCATCTTGGGTGTAAGGCAGCTGCTGTAACTATTTTAATGTAAACTGATTTAGTAAACTTGCACACATACAGAGAGAGAGAGAGAGAGAGAGAGAGAGAGAGAGAGAGAAAGGGGGAGGAAGAGGGAGAGAAGAGATTCTGTTCCTCTAGAGAACCCTAATATATTCTATAACTAATATATGTATAGCTATATTCCATAATGACCCCAAGATTGATGTCCCTAGGTATACAAGATGTCCCTTCCCCGAGAACAAGGGTATATCTAAATATGCCAGAAGTCTCTTTAGTGGTTAGGTTAGGTAAGGCCATAGGGCAAAGGTAAAGGGATTGCTGAAGTTTCTAGTCCATCAACTTTTAAAAAAAGATCTTAATTTTTGATGTCTTAAGTGAATATAATGTGTATGTATCGGTCTGTGCACACATGAGCACAGGTGTCTTCAGAGTCCAGGTGGCATTCAGGGAGTCATTCTTATGTGAACATGCAATGGTGTCCTAAGCACATAACACAACACATCCTGGTACAGTGTGTTGTATTTATCTGAGCTCACAACTTCCACCATTTCAGAAACACACACAGTCAACCACTGTCTGAAAACACAACATGGAAAATTCTAGGCCATCAGTTTATTTAAGATTGCACACTGTTCTGAGGAGTGTGGAGCTATCTCACTAGACTCTGCCCAGCATGTGAATGACCCTTTGTCCAGCACATCACTATACATATTACCTGCTAGGTAATCACTTGGCAGTTTTCTCATCTGTCAGCTCCTCTGCTGGGATTAGCAATGCTTTGTTCGGATAACTCTTATTTGCCTCAGCAAAGGCCCCAACTTGTAAGACTGGTCATGTTGGCCATTAAGACCTACTAGAGATTGCTTCCTTCAAGTGGAAGGCTGAATGTTCTAGGCTTTTTTTTTTTTTTAAATAGTACATGTACATAAAATGCACTATTGACAGGTCTGGGTACTGCCTGTGGTTTTCAGATTCATTAGGGGTCTCGGAACACATCCCTGAAGAGGGGAGACAGCTGCATTTGTGTTCTCCCTCTGTCCCCTAGAATGGTCTATTCTTTCTCTGAGCTGCTCCATGTTCCACGCACTTCCTCACTGTCACCCTCTGTTTCCTGCCCCTTCTCATGCCACCGTGCCATGCTTTCAGATGTTATCCATGTGATTATACTTAATTGAGAAAATAAAGCATGTTAACTAACAGTGGCTCTCATCTTCCCATAACTTAGAAAGTGCTGCATCCCTGTCCCTTTCTTCATTCATCTGGCAAAAATGGAGGAAGCATCATCCGTTGTTCCCATCAGAGTCCCATTCCTTTGATGGTCCAGGACCCCATGTATAGTAAGAACCCTCCCCTCTGATGACAGCTTATAGTGATCATACGATCACTCTCTCCTTCCCTCCCTCCTAACTTCCCTCCCCTCTCATGTTCTCTTCTTTCTTCTCTGGAACGTTCCTGGAAGTACATGCTGTGGTTTAAATGTGTTTCCCATAAGTTCACATGTTGGAAGTTTAACCCCTTAAATCATACTTTAATGGTTTAGGACTTGAGGCCTTCGGAAGCTAGTTAGGGTTAGATGAGGTCATGAGAACAGAGGGTCCCCTAGTGTCATTAAGGGCTTAATAAGAAGAAAGACTAAGCTGCTCAATAGCTCTGTTCTGCCATGTAAAGACCCCCAGATGCCACCATTATGTTCCTGGCCATCCTAGACCACAAAATCATGAGCCAACAAGCTTATCTTATTGGTAAATTACCTGGTTTCAGATATTTTGTCCTAGCACAAGAAAATCAGCAGACAGCGTATGAGCCTGTTTTACACGTTGGCTTATTCTAGTACTTCACACTCTTCAGCCCCTCCTGCTGCTCCACATCCAACTTCAGCCACCACTTCATCTCTTTGCTCTTCTCCACAGTCTTACATGTATTTTTTGTAGGAGGAGTGTTTTCTTTTGAGCCCACTGGTTCAAGGGGTTCAGCATTGGTTGTTGGGCCCCATGAGTTTAGGCTGACCATCATGGTGACAGGAAGATGTGGCGAAAGAGCTTCTTACCTCAGGCTACCCAGTAAGCAGGGAGAAAAGGCTAGACTGTCTTCGTAAAATAACTTTTGTACTGGTTATTTTTTCTCAACCTTGTGCAAGCTAGAGTCACCTGTGAAGAGGGAACCTCAATGAAGAAAATGCCCACATCAGATTGGCCTGTGGGCAAATCCATGGGGGCATTTTCTTGATTAATGGTTGATGTGGAAGGTCACAGTGCACTGTGGGTAATACCACCCGCTAGGAAGGTTGGACTTGGTGGTATAAGAAAGCAACCTGAACAAGCCATGGGAAGAAAACTAGTGAGTAAAATTCCTCTAGGCCATGGCCTCTGCTTCAGTTCCTGCCTCCAGGTTCCTACCTCTGTTCCTGCTTGAGTTCCTATCCTGACTTCCCTCAGTGACTGACGATGATAAAGACATGGAAGCCAAATAAACCTTCTCTTCCACAATTGGTTTGGTTAATGTTTTGTCACAGCAATAAAGAGTAAGTGATGTCAATTTTGTGCACCCATTCTCTGTTCCTGTTTGGTCAGCTTCCATTCATCTTTTGTCACATTCAACTGTCTCCTGTCCCTACTCATATCTGAAAACACTTGTACATAAATCTATTGAATGCCAGCCTTCAGAATCAGCTCAGAGAATGCTGACACTGCTCTCCCCCGTGCTCCATCACTGACAGCCTTGCAGTGCTCTCTGTGATGTCTCTGTCCCCTGGTTTCTCTTAGGCAGGTAGCTATTCATTGTCAAGCTTCAGGGATGTACTCTTAGCTATTTTTGTCTCTATATTTTTCTCCCTATGTGATGACTACTCTACTAACTTAATGTCAGCCTCTCCTATCTGTATGTAGCTCAAGCCCCATTTCTAAGAATTCTTTAGTATCAATCTCTCCTCTGCCTTGGATAACCAAAATGCTTACATGCTCCTGTTCCTAGCTCTAGAATGTATCTCACATACTAGCTTGTGACTTGCTTCCGATGGCTACCACTCCAGGCCACAACATCATCAGCTTACCTCTGAGAAACAGCTTCAATCTTCTAGATTTGGTGGTCTGCCAACTCTTACCTATTGAGTTATCTGGCAAGTTTTCTGAACTTCCAGGACAATAAAATCTTAGGAGAAGGGCAGAGCCACACACTAGTATTGTTTTTCTGGAGCTCCTATGAGTTCCAATCTGCAGAGTACTTTGGGGGTGTAGGCTCTGACTAGTCATCTACCTGTGACCCCTCTTCTCACTTTCACATTCTATCCAAAGGAGTGACTTTGACGTGAAAAACTAGATAGTCATCCCTATTCAAGGGCCTTCTGGGAATTCTGGCTGGGATCAGTTTCAAACTCCTGCAGTGACCACAGGCCATGAGCAAGCAAGCTCCTTTCCTGCCTACTCACACCATTGCTTCCTGTTTTTCAGTGCACCCCATCCCCTCATTCCCAGTATCCCCAAAACCTAACTTCCCTTACAGCCTTCAGAAACACCCATTTCCCCACCTACAAGTCCTCTAAGGAAAGGCAGGCTTCACCTTTTCTGACAGTCCTTTGCAGAAGACCATCTGTCTCTGACTATTCCTGCTCTGTCTTGGCTCCTATCCTCAGTACCATGTATCAGCATCCACAACCAAATATGTTGGATTCCTTCTTTATTGCCCCCTTCCACTCAGCCTGGTGAACTCTATGAGGGCAGAAACCATACATGTTTTGTCACTAGGGTATATACGTGGCACAAAGCACCAATGGTCAATCAAAACAAAGTGACAGGTTAACATCCAAGTCCACAAAGGAACAAGAATATTAAAGAGCATCAAGTCAGCACATGCTTATGGCACCCAGGGAAAGAGGAATCTTGGATCCATAAGGAATCTGGTGGACCTTCCTGAACACTCAAACACAACGTGTAATTTCTTCAATTTCCTGCTTTGCAAAATCTGTTGCACATGGGGTCCTGGTGAGACAAAAACTGAGTTTTGTGTTGAACTCTCCATCTCAGAACAGCAACTCTAGCTGTAAGGGAAGGGGCTCTGCCATAGCACTTCCCACCATTTGTTATCTAAGCTACAGCTGAGCACATGGTAGTCCTGTTGCTCAAGTATCACCAAATTGTGACCATTAAGTGGAAGTCCGGGAGGATCCACTACTTTCCAAGACTCTCCAATAATTCCACTTCTCTGCCTCACCCTTAGCCTTTCTACCATAGGGACTTTTTTTTTTTTTCTGTTTAGCTAGTGTCTTAATATATCGGGATGACAAACAAGCATAAAATGGGTGTCTTCAACAATGTGCATTTATCTTTCTCAATTCTGGGTGTTGGAATGTCCAAGGTGCTACGTGACGCTATTCCTGGGGAACCATGAACAAATGTCTCCCCACCCCCCGATTAGGAACTGAAAACAGGTCAAGGTACAAATACCACCAAAGTTCAACTCTGTGAGCCAGTAAGTTTTTTGGGGTTACTTGCAGGCACAAAAATGACTCAAAGACAGCTGTGTCACACTAGTGATAGGTTACAACTCATAAAAGCTAGAAAACTGGAGTCTGGAGGCAGCTGAATAGGTTGAAGAGTATCCTTTCCATGTAGGTCAGAGCTTCTTTCAGGAAGCACAGTTCTGGGAGTGTCTCCAACCAGTCTTTACCGTTTGCATATACTTGGGCAAGGAGGGACATAGTGAATCTGGTCAGCTTCAGGGACTTCCCACAGTCTTTGAGTTGTTTACTTCCTGAACTTAATGAGTTTCCCTTCAAAATGGAACGTTTCAGTTTGCATCAGAGCAGGCTGCATCTGAAGGAGCTTCCCTGAAGGATGGGATGTTTCATTTCCCCTTAGGGCACCCTGTTGTTTCATTTCCTTTATAGTATCCTGTGTCTTAATGAGCTTCTCTTTAAAATGGAGGAAACTGTTACACAACACAAGGAGTTCCTTGTGAAAGTTCTCTTTCTGGCTCATCTCTGCATCCTAACATGGTGGAAAGAGAGGGC
>CAJQZJ010033130.1:1824526-1851799 GCA_907164525.1 Lophiomys imhausi
GGACAGCTTGGGTGGCTTGGACCCTTCCAGGTGCAGTGATGACTATTGAAACTTGAAATCCTGAGGACTGAGGCCCAGCGGCTGGTTTTGCAGGCTGCAGAGCCAGCCACCCAGCAAAACCCTGGGTGCACACACTTCTCTATGAACTTGTTCAGACCTGCCTCCTGGGTGCCTGGTTTCCTCACCCCTGCACGGGACAAAAATAGAACTTACCACACTGGTTTGTAAGGTGAAAAAAACGAAGATAAAATGAGTATAGTGTTTGAAGCGTGTGGAATCTCCCAGAGGCTATGCAAATTGGTACAGGTTTCCTAGCCTGCAGGTGCTATCTCAGTGTACTCTACTACCATAAGAAAACGTCACAGTTATTTCTGTTGTTTTGTATAGTATTTACTGTTATAAGAAAAAGAACCATTTGTTGGACTGAAAGGGGGAGCTGTTGGGGGGAAGAGGGTGGAAGGGTGGGACAGGAAGGGGGAGTAGGGAAGGGATTCTGACTGAGATGTAACTTGAAGAAATAAAAAAAAAAAAAAAGAAAGAAAATGCCACAGACCAGACAACTTAACTAATAAACATTCCAAGGAGCCTGGGGTACTGGTCAAGGTGGCCTTAACTGATTTGATGTCTGGGGAGGGTCTCTTGCAAACAGATAGTATATCTGACTTTTTATTAGTTCACAGGACAGAGAGAGAGAGAGAGAGAGAGAGAGAGAGAGAGAGAGAGAGAGAGAGAGAGAACATCTTAAACCACTCCCCCTTTTGCTGTATATACTTAAGGAACACAAAATGCTTGATTTGATATTTACATACTGGGTTAAATAATACAGTCAAGAAAATCAACTTAATCATCTCACATCCCCTTCCTTTTTCTCTTTTTTCCCCCATACATGTGGCAGACATGGTCAGATTTGATCCATCACACACATACCCACCTTGACGAGCTGCTTCTCCATGGGCTTAGCAACCCTGGACCAATCCACCATGGGCTGAAGCTTCCAAAACTATGAACCAAAGAAAGATTTTCTCTCTGTAAGCTGATGATGTCGAGTATTTGTTACAGTAACAGAAAGCTGACCAACTCAGCACATAAAGGAGGCCCTGGACTACTTTTTTACAGATAGCTAATTTCACTTAGCTTCATGCCATCCAAATTCATAATGAAATTTTCTTCCTTCTGGAGATTGGGTGAGACTCCACTGTGTGAGACTGGAGAGATGGCACAACTGTTAAGAGCACTTGTTTGGACCAGGGTTGGGTTCCTAGGACTCACAACCATCTGTAACTCTAGTTTCTCTTTTGGCTTCCACAGGCTTCAGGCATGGACATTGTATACATACATACATACATACATACATACATACATACATACATACATACATACTTACTTACATACATACATATATACATATGAAAGCAAAGCCAAACAAACAAAAAAAGGGGAGACCAACTGAAAAAAATGGCATGACCATAGAAATGGCCCACATGTATTCAAACATATACTTGGCATCACCCATCAACAGGGGTGATGCACAGCCACAGTGCAGGCTCCTGTATGATACTCATACACAATGGAATCTTTAAAAACTATTTGCTTATTATGAGTTTATATGTATAAGTGTTTTAAGTATGTATGTATGGATGGATGGATGGATGGCTTTGTTATTTCAGATATTAACTCCTTATCATAAATGTGGTTTTTGAATTTTTCTGTCTGGCTGCCTATCTCATTGATTGTTTCCTTTGCCAATCAGAAGCTTCTGTGTAATCACACTTTTTTCTTTTTACATTTGTTGCCAAACTTTTAGCATTATACATATACGTATATGCATACATATATACTACATATAAAAATCATAACAAGAACAATGTCAAGAAGCTTTCTTCTAGAAATTCTATGATTCCACATTTTTTTTAATCCATTTCCAATTGGTTTGGGGATGTGGTGTGAGTCCGATTTCTTCCTTTTCTCCCATGCAATCTTCCTAGCACATTTACTTAGGAGTCTGTTTCTAGCTGAATAGTCTTAGTGTTTCCATTGCATTATAAGGGCATCATTCCCATCAGATGAAGGCCCTGTTCTCACAACTTCATTTAACCCTGTGTTTCCAAGTCCCACCTCCAAATACCGCCATATTAAGTTCTCAGCTTCAGCATCTAAATTTGTGAGAACAGAATCATTTGTTCTGCATCTGGCACACTGCATCTCCCCCCCCCCCCACCCAGGGGCTTACATTCCACTGAGGGGTCACCAGCTGTGCAGCAAGAGTAATCTTCCCTGGTGGGCACATTTCTTTCCCTCAAGTGATAGACATACTTTCCTGACTTGAGAGATTTCTTAGGTTTTATCTCTAGGTCTCTGCTTTGAAGTATGTGTTTCTTGTTTGGTTCCTGTGGTTTCTGTCTGGCTAGCCCATCCCTGCACTCTCAGAGTTGTTCTCTCTTGTGCATGCTCTCTCTCTCTCTCTCTTTCTCTCTCCTTCTACAATACACGTTCAGCGTATTATTGGATGTTGTTTTTCACAAGATCCCACATCTTTGATGGACCCTTATGTGACCAGAGCATAATTTGTGTTGCTCCATGCTGCCTCATCATCACCAGCTCAGTTGGTGACTCTGACAGCTGGGGAACTGGAACCTACAGGAATTAGAACACAGTGATTTGATAATGATTGGCAGGCTGTGAGATAGAAAAAGAGGAGAGTTTTCAAGAGATCTACAGAATATGGCACTCAAAGATGTCTTCTTAACTTAAGATATTTTTGATATCGAGACATGTCAGCTCCTGACAGCATCCCCTATTCTACTCCAAGTAGAAGATGAGAATCGAAGAATCTCCAGTGGGAGATGGTTGAATTAGTGGCAAGCCTATCTCTTGGCAAGAAAAATCCCTTGCTTCAACTGTAGACAGAATGCTGTCCAAAAAGGACAAAACTTGGAAGCAGGTAAGTCGACAGCCTAGCTCTGCCAAGACAGGGTAGGTAAGTCCTTCATAATTCCTGCTCTACAATCAATGTCTGTCAGAGAAACAGGGCCAAACGGCTGAAGATTGATGCTGTAATGTAGGGAGAGAAATTGGGAACTGCCCAGGCAGCCAGATGTATGTCATTTCTTAGTTTTGGAAGCTGCAGGCCCTGCACTTCCTATATAATCATATATATTTATCCCTCTCAGGTCTCTGAGGTGGTTGAAGAATAGATAGCTAGATTCTCACAGTTAAAATTTGAGTTGTTTAGGAATCAAGAGGGTGTTCTGGATTTAAGAAGATGTTTTTAAAATTGTGATGCAAGTTAGTATGAAAGCTGAGTTAGATATAGAACTTTAAACTCATGGAGATGGTTAGATAGTAGAATGTTAAATTCAGGTGCAAAAGACATATGGACTGGACATTGGGAATGTATGCTAAGCCAAATAACTCTCATAATTGTGGCCTATTTATTTCTGTTGTTTTGTATTGTATTTATTGTTATAAGAGAAAGAACCATTTGTTGGACTGAAAGGGAGAGCTGTTGGGGGAAAAAAGATATACCTTAAACTTAAAAAAAGGGGGGGAGAGGATGGGGGTTTGAGGGGGAAGAGGGTGGGAGGGTGGGACTGGAGGGAGTGTAGGGAGGGGATTACGATTGAGATGTAACTTGAAGAAATAAAAAATAAATTAATAAAAAGAAAAAGAGGAGAGTTTTGTCTTAGATCAGTAAAGAAGTAAAGGCAGCCTATAGGAAGACATAAGAAAATCTATGATGTAATTTCAATAAGGAACTACATATCAAATAAACCAGATTTTACAGGACATCTCCCTTGTGTGGAGCCCAGAGATGCCCAGGGACTTGAATGGCCTCCTATCAGGAAGGTGATCCATGCTACCACTTTATTCACAAGGATGAGAGGCAGAGGGAGGAAAGACACTTTTCTCCTTGGAATCAGGCTCTGATTTAGTGGATCTCAGCAATGAGTACGCTGTACAAATGATCTTCCATGTACCTCATACCATGGTGTATGTACTCCATCACCTTCCTGATCCTGTTTGGCTCACAGCTTTGGGAACCTAGGGATCTAGAGCACACAGATAAATGCTCGCAGTTGTCTTGCATTTGTCCCGATGCACCTGAGTCTGCTGCAACTGATAACCACAGAACTCACTGACTTCCCAGAGTAGCACATATGCCCTGGGTTCTCCCTCTCCTCAGTAGTTTTGGTGCTGAAAGCACCCACTTGTAACCTGCCTCCTGACCAGTCCTACCCAGCTCCTCAGGGACAAACTACTTAATGACCTACGTCTGCACTGTTTATCTCTGGACTGTTCCCTTTTTGTGGGAGGAACAGTGTGTCCTATAGCCCTGGGAAAGAAAGCACTGGGGGAACAGCTTCTTGTTCTTTTCCATCCCTGTTTCTCATGATAGATGCTTCTCATGTGTTTCTCTGACCATGTAGTTTAACGGGCATGGTTGGTGAATCAAAAACAGAGAAGATTACAAAATGGTGCAGGGCTATAGACCATCTTAGTATGTAAATACAAGGACTTCATTTTTTGTCCCCTCAAATCTTAATTACATGATTCTTCTGGAAGACCAGGCAATGGTTTCCAATGTAAGGACTCTGGCAATGATTAGCCCTGGAAGATGAAATCTGAGCTTCAAGAAGTAAATGATGAAAAATCTAGGAAGAGAAATATAGGAAAGGTACAACTGAGAAATGAGGAACAGTTCGTTTATTCATTTACCACAGAGTTATTTGCGGTAGTGCAGGCTAGACTTTTGGTAGTATCTCTGTGTGTAGAGTACTTTTCTTCACAGGAGTAAAAGCATCCATTGATGACTGTGCTCTGACCAATGGTTAGTGGCATGAGAAGTGGACAGTTCCTTTTCCACTTGGTATTAAAGCCATACCCTTGGATATTAATAGTTCAGTGGCCTTTCCTGCTACAGCCACAGCCACAGCACAGATCCAGATAGACCTGAGGATCCATCTTGACCTCACGTGGCTCTGACCACTGACACTGAAGTGCCTGTTTATGTCTGGAATTTTGGGTGGTGAACTTTCTCACAGTGGACCATCAGCTTTATCAAAAAAACAGGTGACCAATGGCATCTAAGTTGTCAGGCACAAGTCCCTGCCACTGACATCTTCCCCTTATGCCACCCTTGTCCTCTTATCTTGACCCAAAGAAGAAGGATTCTAATCCAGAGATGGCTTTTAAAAGTCAACTTTTTAATTGAACTTTATATAAGGAATTAGCATACACACACGGGGTGGGGGGGGGGCACTTTGAAGTATGTTTCACCCAGTTTAGAGTAGAGGCCACTTCACCCACTACATATACTCCAAGTTAACTAAACAACCTAACCACTACACAAGCAAATCACAAGCACACATGGGGCATTAGGTGGCTGGAGACATCCCCACTGGGAGAAGCCAGAGATTCCTTGGAAATGCTGGTGCCTGAGGGTAGCTGGGCACCTGTGAGACATCCCAAGTGTTGAAGGAGTTAGAGGAAGCTGCAGTTCTTCTCTCTAGAACACAGCACACATTCCAAATGATGCTTACATGGAAATGTATGGCTGTGAGGCATCATGAGACTCAGGCCACTCCTGACACCGTGTCCCTCCTGCCATAGTCTGTAGTGGCCACGGACAGCACATTTGGCTCTAGGCTTTTCTCATAAGGTTTTAAAAAGTGCAATATAGTTACATCATTTCCTCTCTTCTCAAAATCATGGCCTTTTTCTTCTTTTGTTGTTATGCACACACACACACACACACACACACACACACACACACAAAATTATATAAATACAACCTGCTTGGTCCATTTAGTGTCTACTTGCATGTATTTGATTTCAGCGCTGACCACTTGGTATTGGATAACCAAGAAGGGGGATCATCCCTGAAGCAAACTATTTCCCCTGTTCTCAGAATTCCTTAGTTGCCTTGTCTATGGATGGGGCCCTGTGAGTGTTCACCTTCCATGTTACCATGTTTGTTAGGTATCACAGGTGCTCTAGACTCCTAACACAGAAGAAACAACTGAGGGGGTATTCCAGGTCCTGCTTAAAATCTCACTCCAAATGGCCAGCATAAGAAATTGAAAAAGTATGCAGAAAGCAGGGGGAAAAGAGAGGAAAGGAAATAGGGAAGAAAGGAGAGAGGAGAAAGGGAGGGAGGAAATTTGTGGTATTATTCAGGTCACTCTCTTGGAACATTTGCACACTTGCCCCAGGAGAGGTGAAAAGACCCAAAGTGGGAGAACATCTTCAGGA
Organism: Lophiomys imhausi; assembly: GCA_907164525.1. Classification (NCBI taxonomy): domain Eukaryota; kingdom Metazoa; phylum Chordata; class Mammalia; order Rodentia; family Muridae; genus Lophiomys; species Lophiomys imhausi. The sequence continues at coordinate 1,830,779 of CAJQZJ010033130.1, forward strand.
GTTACAGCAGCCCCTCCCATCCCCACAGGGCTCATCCCTCTCTCCTGCTGCAGCATGAGGTCTGTAGTCCCTCCCCTCTCCCTCTCTTCTCTGCCTCCAGGGAAAGATTTATTTTAAGGAATTACCCATATGACTGTGGGGGCTGGTGATTCCACAGTGCCATCCGTGGTCTGTGAGCAGACTTTTTTCCCTTCTTATGGAATATTGGCCTTTTCTCTTCAGGTCTTCAACTTCAACATTATGAAGGATCAACTGCTTAGTCAACTATTGACAAAAATATCCAGCACATCCAACAAACACTTCAGGGCAACCACTAAGCAGGAGTTTGGACAAAAACCTGAGTGCCATCGTAGATGATCTGTAACCGTAACAACTGTGCATCATATATTAGCTTACCCAATGGATAGTGTCTCCCTATACAACCATTGGTCCCAGGAAATTTTCATGGTCATGAACGTTCTGAGGAAAAAACAAGCAGCATACTCAAGATTATGAGGGTGAAGAGGCACAGATCAGTGAATGTAAGCAGTGGATGCTGTGGAGAAAGCCACACAGAGGAGGATACCCACATGTGCATGCACACATGAGCTTGTGCATGCATGCGCATGTACACATATACATGTGGAAAGCTTCCTTGCATCCCATCCTTTTTAGCATCATTAGAAATAGGAGGAGCTGCTTCTCCACCAGAGGCAACATCTGCTCTATCACTTTCCCTTCCATGTACCTTAAAGACAGATTGAAAGAACAAATCTTCCTTCTCAACATAGTTTTGTGTTGTTTTATCCCTCTACCAACATCTCCAGAACCAGAAAAACAATGAATGATGTTTAGGACTTTAGTTCTCCAGTATGCCAAATCTTGATGAATGGTTTATACTTTAAGCTCAACTGGACACTTACTGAGCAGCTAAGAGTATGAGGGGTTCAGAAATACCCCCAAATCCTTACCCTTCTAAACCACAGGCCAGCATAGAGAGCACCACAAAGTAACTGAATGCCACCCCTCACACCCCTAGCCACGCCACACCCAGAAACTTTGAAGGGCTTTTCAGTTCACTCAGGAAAAACCAACATCGCCATGGTGCCTTCATTGGACACCCTTCCGATCTCCCCCTCATTTCTCTATCCTGTCCCTCCCTTCTGACCTTGGGCTCACTCTCCCCCAACCACAGTGGCTTCCTGGCCTATTGTGGGTGGACAGCACACCCACAAACTCCTACTCATGCTTCAACCCTCCCCATTCTTGTTTAAAATTGATTTTCCCACAAGAGCACACACCCAGAAAGATGACAAAGTCAGTGTTTTACCCACATCTTCCTTAAATCATTTCTTCTGTTTTTTCAAAGGCTGAAAAGTCAAAACACTTGTCTCTTCCTTAAATGCAAACAGCTGCCTTTTAAAGTGGATTTGCACCATTCTGGCGGCACTGTTTACTAGTTCGTTCTGAACACCTTACCAGTTGTTATCTGTTGCTGTGTAACAAATTACATCTCCAACAGTTTGTCTTTGGTGCACTTAACCTATTCAAAGCCTTCATCAAGCTCTGGGTTACAGGCATCACCACCACAGTGGCCTGATTTTGGCAGCTCAAAGCAACAGAGGGACTATCTCCCAGATCCTGAATATCAAAAGTCCAGGCCTGGCCTGGTTGGGTCCTCCTGTCAGGGTTTCCAGGGCAATGGCCAAGGTGATGATGAAACTGTGTTCACTTCTGGAGGATCATCAAGAAGAGAGTTTGCCTCTAGGTGTCTTGGGTTGTTGGAAAATCTATTTCCTTTTGGATTGAGAACCTCAGATCTCATGCTGACTGCTGGCCAAGGCTCCCCTCAGTTCTGACATGTGGCTCTCTCCATAGACACATAACACCATGACTGCTGAAAATTTGAAAGCCAGACCAAACATAAGAGGGAATCTACTAGAAAATCTTGTGCAACATTAGCACAGTCTTGTAATCACCTGTGCCATGCACCATCAGCTGGAAGCAAGTTATACGCTCCCCCGACACACACAATCAAATGGAAAAGATCACACAAAGTGACAACACCAGGAGGGGAGAACCCTAGGGACCATTGGGACAAACTTATCACAGCTCCTTGGGCCTAAGTCATCCAAACCTAAATGATCACCAATTCCAATGTAACAGAGAAGAAAGTGCCCAATAAAAACCAACAGAACTCAGGATTTATTCCTATCAGAGCCTGCGCCTTGTGAGATTTCCCCCACAGAATTAAGAAAGCCCTGATTTGCAGAGACACACAGATGCTTGGAGTATTTGGCCATGAGAAGGACAAGAGGCGGATGGAGACGTGGCTGAGAGAGTCAGATGGGAACTTAATCAAAAAGCAAGTTTTAAGACTGAGTTCCACCTCCTTGTTTCTCTGGGAGACTTGTCAATCTATCTGTGAGGCTGGGTGGAAGCTTGAAGACACTGATAGCAACATTTCAGAGTCAAAGTCAGACCAGTTTCTGACCCCAGTTTTCTCTACCAGAACTAAAACCCAGAACCACAGGACAGAAGGAGAAACCCCACAGTGACAGGCTTTGGCTTATACTTTATTGCTCGTGACCAGAGAGAGCTTTGCAATGTACCTCTCTCCTGCAAATGCCTCACACCACACAAATGAAATACAGGGCTTAGAGCTTAGGACGTTCACTCACTTGGTGTTTAAAGGGTGATCCTGAAATGCAACTGCTGAAGTAGAGTTTCTCTTCTCCCTTTACAGTAAATTGGGAATTTAAAAATACGACAACACAATGGGCATTCTTGAATGGAGCATCCTTGAAGTGTGTTGAAAGCATAGCATGGAGGTCCTTGTACCGATAGATCTCCAGAGAAACCAGGACTGCTATGCACACAGGGTTGTCTTTCCAATGGGAAAATTGTAAAACTTGTTCTTCCATCCAGACTGCTGAGAACTGGAAGTGATTAATGGCTTGGTGATCTGGTATCTGTTGGGGCAGGCCATATCAAGCTCCTACAACCAGGACCAGAAGTGACTAATAGCCGAAATGACTTCTACTATCTGTATGATCACGATGAGGCCAGACTCTTAGGCCCTGAAGCTAGTACAGGTAGCCTTTCTCTAGAGCACATCTTCTTGGAAGAAATGGCATGTACCCTGAGTTGAGTTTCAATGTAATTATGTTTCCTTATGCAACTGGTATTGTGTTACACCAGGAAACTTTTTCCCCAAATTATGCTTGTTTAAATACATTGGGAATAAACTCCCTGGCATTAGACTCCCTGAAGTCTGATCCAGTTGACAAAGTCAATCTGCACTGGATTTTTATTCTTATCTCTTTGCATGCTTTGCTTCCCTGTATGACACCTGAAGGGCCCCCATCAAGAGGTGTTAGGTACCCAATAGGCTTTGACTTTCTGTTTGACTTCATTGTGGGAGTGGGGGCAGTGGGAAGAATGGGGGCGATGGAAGGTAGGAGTGGGGATGGAGGTAGGGGGATGGGAGGACAGTCTGACCACTGTGAGAAGCTGCCATTGCCCTGGTAAAAGCAGATGTCGTTTGTGGAGAGAAGGGAAGCTAAAGAGCTGAAAGCAGTGATGACCCCCAGAGGCACACACTTGAGACCTCTGTGCTCACCCATTCAGCATGGATGGGGAGTAGATCTCAGCTTCTCCATCAGGGGCAGCCACAAAAGGAAGTGGAGTGTTAATGTGCAACTCCAGGTCCAGAATTTGTGTTCTGTCTATTCATACTACTCTTGGAAAGCTTTAGGCAAGCTTCTATCTTCACCTACCTCACCTAGTCATGGAAATATGAATAACTCCCATCCATCAGTCACATGACCTGATAGTGATCTTGGGTACCAACTGCTTTGAAACTGGGATGGATTTTTCAGGTAGAAGATGATAGTCTCTCATTTTCTCTCCATTATCTTGTTTCCTCCATTCTCTACAGCGATTTAAAAGTTATAAGGACAGTTTTCACAACATCTGGAAACCCACTCCTCACATTAACGGGATAATACTCAGAAGATACCTGCACCCGAACCCTGACCCCTGTGTCCTGCAGAACCTGCTTTCTTCTTCTTCTTCCCACCCATCTTTTCTGCAATTTGGATATGCAGCAACTACATAGCCTGGGGGTTGAAGGGAAAGTCAGAGGGTTCTCACCAAGGAGAAAATGGTCCTATGTAGACTGTCACACTTATCCCTCCTAGCCTCTCCATTTCCCTCACAATCTACCACCCATAATTTCATACCAGGTCACAAAAATGATAATCTAGAACTGTGAGTTTTATAGAAACTGTACTATACAGCTTTCCATCATCATAACAAAATACCAGAGGCAATTTATTTACCTTTTAACTTATGAGGTTCTTTTTTTTTTTTTTTTTTACTTCTTTTAGTTCTACATATTAAACCTAAGGCCTACTAAGATCTGTATATGTAGCCTATGAGATTCAATTTATTCAGAGAAAAGTTTTATTTTAACTCAAAATTTTAGAGGGTCCAATAGATCACCCCACTGATTTGGGCCTGTATCCGAGGCAGCATATTGTGATGAGAGGAGACCGAGCCCAACCACATGCCTCATGTTCAGAATGAAACAGAGACTGAAGAAGGAGGTAGGATCCTATCATAGCCTTCAAAGACAGTCCTCAATGACCTAACAATTTCCCACTAGGCTCCACCTACTTCCAAGTAGTACCATCCTGGTTACATGTAAGCCTTTGGGGACCATTCAAGACACAAACTATAGCAAGCTGCCATGACAAAGTACCACAAACTGGGTAGCTTCCACAGCAGAAATGCATTTCCTCACAGTTCCAGAGGCTGAAAGTCTGTCTTCAGATGTTGGCAAGATATTCTACTGAGTTGACTTGAAAATGGCTAATTTCTCCTTGTATTCTCTTATTTTCCCTCTTAGTGAGTCTGAGTCCTTGGCCTTCTTAAAGGAACATCAGTCATATTGGATTATAGTCAACCCTAATGGCCTCTCTGAAGACCCTGTCTGAAACATAATCATATTCTGAGATGCAGTAATCACCTGCTATCCATGAGAGATCAATGCACTGAAGTCCCATGGTGGGTTTCTGAAACCATGGGTTGTACTGAATGTATGTATATATACTGTAATAATACCCAAATTTGCTCTCTCTCTCTCTCTCTCTCTCTCTCTCTCTCTCTCTCTCAATATTGTATATCTATTCTCAATGTGATGGTGTGTGATGATGCAGTGGAGATGAGGTGGATGGCCAAGCCCTCACTTACACACTACAGCTGTGACCTTTGCAGTTGATATACAGTAGTAACATTAACTTTACCTCTTCATCCTTCACAGCATCACGACAGAAGATTCATCTTACCATAGGTCACATACTATAGGAAGTTCTTTATTGACCACATTCATATTTTCACTTAAAGGATGTACTTTGCAGCTTCTCGTTGGAAGATGAGAATTTCCAGCATCACTACTTTTGCATTTGGGAACCACAGTAAGTCAATAAACATTGTCACTAAAGACAAAGACACAATCCTGGACCCAGATGAGAGAGATTGGGACTGTGGTGTTATTTCATTATATTATTCTAGATGGTACAAAACTCAAAATTTCCAGATTGTTTATTCCTGGAACAATCCACTTAATACTCACAGGCTTCAGTTGATTATGGGTAATAGAGACTTTAGAAGTGAGACAAAGGTGAGTCCAGGACAGCCAGGGCTACACAGAGAAACCCGGTCTCAAAAAACCAAAAAAAAAAAAAAAAAAAGAAGAAGAGAGACAAAGAACAAAGTGGGGGTGGTTTATTACACTGGGTGTTATAAATTCCAAGGTAACACACAATTCAGTACATGATACAGATATAAAGGTGATATCCATGTAAAGAGATCATGTTGGATGGAGGGTATGCTATTTATTTATTTTCTCCCGGCAGAGGAAGCATAAGGGAAGAAAGTTTATTTGGGCTCACAAGTTCAAGTCATCTGAGTTTGTAGCAGTGGGGAATAGATAGTGATGGGAGTGGCTTAGTGCACTGTGGCAGGTGTGTGCATGAACAACTTCTCACAAGGTGGCCAAACAGAGAACCCAAGGAAAAAAGACTAGACTGGCAACCTCCAGGACCTGCCCTCAGAGGACCCACTGCCATCAGCCAGGTCCTGCCTCCCAAAGCTTCTCAGTCTTAAAAAGCAGTGTCCCCAGATGAGGAAACTATCCAAACTCACAAGCTAGTAAGGGACATTCTAGATCCAGTTTCACAACAAACAGTAGTTGTACAAAATTAGTTTGTTTTCCTTGTTTTTAAAAAGGTTGAAGAGGCCAGGCGGTGGTAGCACACGCCTTTAATCTCAGCACTTGGGAGGCAGAGGCAGGCAGATCTTTGCGAGTTGAAGGCCAGCGTGGTCTACAAAGTGAGTCTAGGACAGTCAGGGCTACGCAGAGAAACCCTGTCTCAAGAACTAAATAAATAAATAAATAAATAAATAAATAAATAAATAAATAAACAAACAATTAAATAAATAAATAAATAAATAAATAGATAGATAGATAGATAGATAGATAAATAAATAAATAAAAAGGTTGAAGAAAGGCTAACTTAGGTCACATATGTAAACACTCAATAAATGATTGGAGGATGAGAATTACAACCCTGGGAAATCTCCCAACTTCTTTCCTTGGTAAACTGGTTTCTCTCTGCCCCCTTTCTACCGTTCTGACCTAGGAAAGGGAGCCAGGCATGACTTAGCAGTCAATAAATATATATATAATACTTCAGTGTGGCTCTCTGAAAACTGGAACACCTGTGATCATGTTATTTTTGTTCACAGCAAATAAATGAACCTCCAAAGACTTTTCACCAGCCCATGTGGACACCTCGTAAGTGGAACAGAAGATACTAAGGCCAACTAGAGAAACAGAAAGGGGAGGAGTCTACTTCTGGCATCATAGGAAGCTATCTTAGGCGAAAATGGAAGCTTCTTCTAAAGGTGCATGACCTCCAGACAGCCCAAACTATTCATAGTAGAGACCCAGACAGACAGACAGAAGTAGAAACAGAGCCACAGGGCCTCTCAGAGCAGGTCCAGAAGAAGTTAGAGGGTAGAATGAAGGGGAAGGGTCCTTTAGGTCAGAGAGAAAGGCATAGGGTATTACAGTGGAAAGGAGCTGGGGGCAGGACTTGTGGGCATGTGAAAGCCACGGCTCAGCTCAGGAAGACCTTCACGTCTATCTGTGATGGGCTGCTCATCTGGTCCAAGAGAAGGCAAAGAGCTGAGTAAGGTGTAAACTCCTCATGGTTAGACCACACGGGCTACAACAGGATTCTAGGATCAGAGAAGAGACTTCTCCAACTAGAGCTATTTGTGCAATCTAGACTACTCTACTTTGATTTGATTTCTATAGTCTGCTGCATAGGAAAATTTTCTCCCTAATAGTCCAATATTCTCAACCATGAGGAAAAGGAAGTATGTCATGTCCATGAAAGGTGGAAAGGCCCTCCATGAAGAGAGAGTAAATCCTTCTTTGATGAGGGAGATCCTGAAACAGCTTCTGTGTCTCTCAACAGCTCCTGTATTAAAAGAATTGGTAGAAAGTATGTCAGCATCCAACAGGAGATATGGAGAGCATTCTTCCAAACTGTTTCCAAAGACACAGTGAGAGAAGAATTCCTACTGAAAACCCAGAATGAAGATCACTCTAGAAGGCCAGTTGTGTCGATGTTCTTTCATTAGCTCACTGTTCACTGAAGTTGGCCTGAGGTTAAGGTAGGTTGTGTAGAAAAAAGAGGAAAGTCATTACAACACAACATGCTCAAGTCACAGGCTGGATGCTTCAAAGAAGAGGGGGTCAGAAGACTCACTTTGTCTGCTTATGGAAGTGTCAAACGACTCTCTCAGCATGATGGTTAATCTTCAAGTCTGACTAAGTTTTAAATCTCTAGATCGATTAGGCACAGCTCTGGGTATTTCTGGGAGGAAGATTAGTCATGGCCTGAAAGTGGATGGTACCATACTATGGATTGGAGGGTCATACACAATTAAAAGAGGAAAAGGAAGAAGTTACACCAGCCCCAGCGCCTTTTTTTCTGCTTTGTGTTCTATGATGGCATGAACTGCTCTTCTCACCACGCTGACTGATGCAAAACTGTGAGCCAAAATACTCTTTCCTCCATTATACCGTTTCTATCAGATATTTTGTCATGGTGACACAGAAATAACTAACACACTCTTTAGTTTAATGGCCTTTAATTTTTTTCTGTTTGCTAGGTTTTTTTAATGTTTATTTGTTACTTCAGGTTACATCTCCATCACAGTACCCTCTTTCCACCCCTCCCAGTCCCTCCCTCCTACTCTCTACCCCCTATCCCTTCCATCCCACTCCTCTGGAGTGGAGTGTCCCTTCATATCAGTCCCCCACCCCAGTTCAGCAGTCATATGAGGGCTAAGAGCCTTCTCATACACTGGGGGCCTACAAGGCAGCACCCCCTAGGGCAAAGTGTCTCATTGACAGGTAACAAAGTCTATGTTCCTCTTTCCTTTGGTGCTTTGATTGTAGTATAGTTATCCTATACTATATGGCTAAAATCTTAATTTACTTTTTTAACATTTATTTATTACATATCCATTGCCACCCTCTCCCTCCACGCCCTCCTGGTCCCGCCCTTCCACCTTTTACTCCCTCTCCCATCCCTCCCATGCCTCCAGTGTGGGGTGTCTCCATGTATCAGCCCTCCTCAGTTTGTTAGTCACATGAGGTCTAAAAGCTTCCTCTTGCACAGGAGGCATACATGGCAGTTCCACTAGGGTGGAGTATCCCCCTAACAGGTAACCAAGAACATGTCCCTGCTCTTTTGGGTCTATTGATTGTAGGATGGTTATCCTGTACTATATGGCTAAAATCCAGTTATAAGTGAATATATGCCATGTGTATCTTTCTAAGTCTGAGTTAGCTCACTCATGATGAGCTTTTCTAGTTCCATCCATTTGGTTGCAAATTGCATGATTTCCTTGTTTCTGATAGCTGAGTAGTATTCCATTGTGTAAATGTACCATAGTTTTTTTTTTTAATCCATTCTTCGGTTGAGGGATATTTGGGTTGTTTCCAGTTTCTAGCTATTAGAAGTAAAGCTGCTATGAACATAGTTGAGGAGATGTCCTTGTGGATTGGTGAAGAATGTTTTGGATATAAGCCCAGGAGTGGTATGGCTGGATCTTGAGGTAGAGCTATTCCAAGTCTTCTAAGATATGACTAGACCGATTTCCATAGTGGTTGTACAAGTTTGCACTCCCACCAGCAATGTGGGGGTGTTCCCCTTTCTCCACAACCTTGCCAGCATATGCTTGTCTTTTGAGGTTTTTGATCTTAGCCATTCTGACAGGAGTGAGATGGATTCTCAGAGTGGTCTTGAGTTGCATTTCTCTGATGATTAAGGATGTTGAGCATTTCTTCAAGTGTCTGTCAGCCATTTTAGATTCCTCTTTTGTGAATTCTCTGTTTGGATCTGTTCCCCATTTTTTTGATTGGGTTACTTGGTTTGTTGGTGTTTAATTTCTTGAGTTCTTTATAGATTTTGGATATTAACCCTCTGTAGGATGTGGGGTTGGTGAAGATCTTTTCCCAATCTGTAGGCTGCCATTTTGTTTTAATGACAGTGTCTTTTACCTTACAGAAGTTTTTCAGTTTCATGAGGTTTCATTTATTGATTGTTGGTCTTAGGGCCTGAGCTACTGGTGTTCTGTTCAGGAAGTTGTCACCTATGCCAATAAGTTCCAGGCTTTTGCCCACTTTCTCTTCTATTAGATTTCGTGTGTCCAGTTTTATGTTAAGGTCTTTGATCCACTTGGACTTAAGTTTTGTGCAAGGTGATAAAATGAATTTCAGGTAAGTATCATTTCAGAACTCTAGAATGGACCCACATATCCCTATAAGCTCTTTCCAGGAGCCTGCAGTTACTAGATGCAAGATGCTCACTTAAGTTGGACTGTAGATAAATGATGAATAACCACTAATATTAGTAAGTCCCACATAATATTTGGGGCATGTTTATGTCATTAAAAACTATTCATTGTTTATCTAAAATTCAAATTTAACACGAAATCCTCTGTGTTCAATTGCTAAATCTAGTAGTCACCAGTAGCTGTCACTTTTCAGTTGTAAAAGATGAACAGGCTGATGGGTTACTCACAAAGACTACCAAATGTGATATCCCAGATGGTTGGCTGGGTTGCTCTGGGGTTTGTTCAGCCCTTCTCAGAACTATCGCTGCTTTTGGTTGGCTGCCATTTACAGATCTCTGATCCAACTAGTTTAACCAGAAGAACATTTCCTGTTCCTTTGCCTGGGAAGCCAAAGACAAGCTGTGTACCACCACAGCGTGATCAATGTTTCGTGCTACTGAAGACAGTCCACACCACTTTGGGTCACTCTGACATCCTCAATGCTGACTCTACCTTGGACAGAAAACAAAGTATCAGTATCACTTCCAGATGTGGCCACATTATTGGAATCACTTCTGAGATGTTGGATAAAGAACTGGGCAAAGGTTTAAGAGGCATTTGAGACCACGAGATCATGTAGCATATGTATCTCTGGATTTGTGGCCAGTGAAGAATATGGAAAGTACAGTTTGGAGTCAGCACGTATGCCTGTCAGTGGAAGGAACTAGCTCACATGCCATCCACAGAGGAAGAATAGTGACAGATGTAAACTCAGCAGCCATCAAAACTGACCAGTGAGTACCAGTCAAAAGGAGCAATGTATTGGTGGGGCCGTCTGCACCACAGTACTCTGAATGATGATGAACTGGAAACGCTTAGTTAGCTCTTTCTACCTTTGGGAAATTGCCTATTGCTCACAAATGTAGCACATGCGAGGTCAGGAGCAGTTTTCTCCCCGGCTTACAAAAGAAAATGCTGTGACTGGTTTATGGAAATGCTTTCCTGCTGAGTCATCTCAGATACCACAGAAACTTGACCCTTATTCACTCTGTTATATGAATCATTCCCATAAGTAGAGGACTATTTATCCAGGAACAAAACTACATGATCAGTACAGAAGCTTTTCAAGTGTCATTTAAAAACAGTTCTTTGAGGAATCCTGCCAAAGGGGATATACTTCAACAATTGGGCATGGCTTTGCCTTTAGAAAATGGAAGGTCAAAAGGGTATTCGAGAATTGGACAGAAAGAATGGAAAGGGGCAAGGCACAAAAGCCTTTCCTTTTTTTTTCAAAAGCAAATTCTGTACCAACAGCACAGGACGCTGGTCCCCTGTTGCTTGACTTAGGTTTGAGATTTTGGTAGGCAAAGCCTGGGGCTTCAGGGATTAGGGATAAAGACATGCTACCTGAGCATGGAATGGACTATATACACAAGTCAGTGGTGCTTGTGGCTTGCTCTGGGACCTTGGGCTGAACCTCTTACTCTAGAGCCGTGACAGCCTTAGCATGGCACTCTTGGCTTTGGCATTGCTGGCATGCATTTTATTAGGGCTTTCTTATTGTTATATTTCTTGGCAAAACTCATGCTCCTCCAGGACCTGCACTGGACTCCTGAAGGGTTTCATATCTTTGTTTTCAAGATTTCTTGATGTCACTCTGCCATTTTGCAGACTGGATGTGTGTGTTGTATAGTTCTTGGGCATAGCCATGTCTGCTCATAACCCTCAGTTCCCAAAGCACCAGGGATCAAAAGAACCAAAGTCACTTTATAAGTAGCCCCCTCTTAAGAAAAGGAAAGTACTCCACAGAGGGTAATGTTAATCCATCCATGGGGCACAGGTCACATAATCTCCTCTCCTAAATGTCCCGCCTCTCAACAGAGGATTAAGATGGTGGGTGGGAGTGGTAAAGGCACTTGCTGTGAGTTCAATTCCCAGGAACTGTCTGCTGGCAACAACTGACTGCTGCAAGTTGTACAAGCTATCCTCTAGTCTCTACACACACACACACACACACACACACACACACACACACACACACACACTCACGCATACACACATGAACACACTAAATTTATTTTTAGAAATTAATTTAGAAAAAAGAAGATTACAGCACATGAACTTTGAGGGATACCTTCAGGCCCATAGCAAAGGCATTTGAAGAAGCCAATGAGCTCCTTTAGCTAAATAAACCTGGTCTAATTTCTAGGTTACTCTCATGACCTCAGTCAATGGAACTTGCTTATTTTCAAGCTTTTACATCAGAAAGGGTGGGCTTCAGCTGCATGCTGCAGAAAACCCAACCACAGTTCTTGGAAGAGGCTTAATTTCCTCAAAAATGTAACTTCCTGGGCTGGTACTATAGCCCTAGATGACATCAGCATCCAGTTCGCCTTTCTTTACTCTCTGCCACCCTCAGTCTTTGACTTCCTTCCACAGTGTTTATTTTCCTTTGATGGTTAGAGGATGCTCTACCTCTGGGCTATAAAAGAAATAACGGGAAGCAGGAGCAAGAAAAGTCAGCTTCTAGAAACTGAAATAGTAGCTGCACATTTCACACAACTGAAATGTATCACAGGGAAGGCCCCTAGATGCAAGGGTATTGAGAATCGCATTATTTCTCCAAGTATGTGCGAAATAAAGTGAAAGTTCAGGCAGTACAGAAAAGGGACAAATACATGCTTAGTCAGCAAACAGCAATGTCTGCTCCATGAATAACACATGAAATGAAGTGTCTTGGCTTCTTCATGCCCCCATTTGTCTATCCATTTGTTCTCATACTCAATAGACCTATGTTGGCAGTTGGGTGTATTGTTCAGTTGTAAGTTCTCGAGCTCCTGGGTTTAACCTCTAACACCAAAATAAAAATAAAATCTTCAAAAACAAAACGAAACAAATATACATTGCATGCCCACCAAATAGACTCAGTCTTCTTCATATGAGGGATGTACTAACATCTATAAACAGAACTGTGGCAAGAAATATGGGTCACCCTCAACCTATCGCTAAGCAAAATGGTCCTGACACTGAGGCATCGTCTTGCCGTTCAGTGGAAAACAATGTCCTATGAGAGAATTGTGGGTAAAAGATGCCACAAAAGTTAATTGTGTCTGAATTGTAAGTTCTACCTGGTACATTCCCCTCATTCCTCTAGCTTGATGCTTTAGAATGTCTGATCTCTTGCTCTAGACCCTGAGGAGACTATCTTAGAGAGCACAAAGTAAGGTCATGATTCCAGAGCTTTTTTTCACCCACTACAGTTCTGACTGTGTTAGAGCCCTAGAGTACCATTCCAGGCAGTGTTTGTCCATATTGCTATTTAAATAAAAGTCCAGCTGAAAAGTCTGGAACCTGCATGCACCACAGCTGCCAAGACAAACTAGTGAAAGCCTCACACCATTGATAAGGGCTCTGGGTTTGCTTCTGAGAACCAGGGATAGGAAAAGTGTTCGAACTGTAAAAAGCCTCATGCATCACAAGGTTCCACAGTAGCCTTTGGTGTAATGACACACTAGAGGAAGCATCAAATATTGGCTAGGAGAATGGTGGTACATACAGTAAAGAAAGGTTAACTGCTGTCTTACTTAGGGTTTCTATTGCTGTTCAAGGAGAGGAGTCCATGACCACAGCAACTCTTATCAGGAAAAACATTTACCTTAGGCTAACTTGCAGTTCAGAAGTTTAGTCCATTATCATCATTCAGGAAGCATGGCAGCACTCAGGCAGACTTAGTATTGAAGAAGGAGCCTCACTGAGAGTTCTACATCTGGATCAGCAGGCAGTTGAAAGAAAGAGAGAGAGAAACTGGGCCTGGCTTGAGTATCTGAAACCTCAAAGCCCACACTTGGTGACATACTTCTTACAACAAGGCCACACCTACTACAACAAGCCCATACCTGCTTATAGTAACACTCGCTATGAGCCTATAGGAGCCATTTTCATTGAAACCACCACAATCAGCTGCTTACTGTGATAATTAGAAAGATGGTCTCATTGAAAAAAATGCTTAGGTAAAAGTTACAAAATGCAAGCTTACAATCAAGCTATCATTAAACATTTTTAATAGACCCCCAAAGAAGAAAGTATTGATGATGTGATGATGGATGATTAGATTTGAAATGTCTTGTTCTCTTAGTCTTCAGATACAAAAGACAGTAGACAGGAAGAAATGAAAAAGGTGATACCTAGTCTTCAACCACATCAGAGACCTAAGAAGGATAAATATATTTGAATAAACAAGAAGCTTCCAAAACTAGATAGTTATAGTCTCACAGTTAAGTTTTAAGTTATTTAGGGATTAAAAGGATGTTCTAGGTCTAAGAAGATGTTAAGTTGTTAATACAAGTTAGGATGGAAACTGAGTTAGATGTAGAACTTTAAACTCATTGAGATAGATAGATAATAGACTATTATTATCAGTTGCCAAATATGTATTGACTGGACATTGGGAATGTATGTTATACCTTATAATTTTCATAATTGTGGCCTAATTATTCTTATTGTATTGTATTTATTGTTATAAGAAAAAGAGTCTTTTATTGGACTAAAAGGGGGAGCTGTTTGGGGGGAAAGATATACCTTAAATTATTAAAAAAAAAACCAGCATATATGAGGGTGAGGGAGAAGAGAGAAGGAGGGTGGTACCAGGAGCAGGAGGAGGGAGGGGAATGTGACTAAGGTATAACTTAAAATAAATAAACACTGGGGAGGGGGAAGGTGATACCTATTCTGAATCTTGCTGAGTTTGTTGGTGCTCATTTATTGTAATTTATACCCAATGATTTAACAGAATTGAAGGAATTTCTTCTTAATAAAAAACTTTAACTGAAAAAAAATCTGCTTCCCTGAGGCAAGCAGTATGTTAAGGTAACAATTCAGATTTTGGGGCCAAAAGAGCCATGATTTCCCCCTAGCTTTGCTTTCAACCCAACTGCAATCATTTCCCAGTTCAGAGCAGGTACTATGGTCCTGATTCCCCATTTCCTCTTTCCATCAAAATTGCCTAAAGTCATGGGCAAAGTTACCATTTTCACATTTTACCAACTTATCCCCACACACATGAGCAATCACACCAAAGAAAGCAAAGTTCTTGAGCCACTGAAGGGTAGAAGTGAGGATAGCCCTACGCTGAGATATGGCTGTGAAGGACTAACATCTTTTCACAGTTCTATCAGCCCAAGACTGTAAAGTTAGGGCAGCTGGAGACTTCTGGGTACAATGCTTTGATGAATCTAGACCTTTCTGTATTCTGTGTCTCCAAGACATCTACCTGGTTCAGGGATCTATGCACAGCTTCCTATGCTGAGAAACACAAGAATGGTGGTGCCTTGGAGGAGCCTGCAGCTCAGTCAGAAGGACAGATTGTTGTGATTTTAATGAGAATATCCCCCATAGGCTCATGTGTTTGAGTATTTTGCCCCTTCCCCATCCCAACCCTGCTGGTGGAAATGTTTGGAAAGGATTAGGAGGTTTGGCTTTGTTGGAAGAATGTGTGACTTTGTTGGAGAAGGTGTGTCACTGGTAGTGGCCTTTGAGGTTTCAAAAGGCCTAGTCTCTCATTCTGTCTGCCTGCCTCCATTAGAAAGTAGAACTCTCGGCTATTTCTGCAGAGCCATGCCTGCCTGCGTCCTGTCATGTTCTCCACCATGACGATAATGGACTAAGCCTCCGAAGTTGTAAGCAAGCCCCCAATTAAATGTTTTGTTTTATGAGTTTCAGTGGTCGCGGTGTCTCTTCACAGCAATAGAACAGTAACTAAGACAGGTAGAAACCACATATTACCCCACCTCTATTTCACAGGTAAGGAAACAGAGGCCTAAGGAGGTGAAAAATGCTTGTTTAGAGCCATGTGGACCACAGATGTAGAGCTAAGTGAGGCTCTTTTGCAAGGAAAGTTTTGAAGCAAAAGATTAAACCCTGGTTTGCTACAAAGGTTCTTGTTTCTCCCTCACAGGATGTGAAGGAAGGCTGAAATTGCATTGGTTTTTGGTTTGGTTTGGTTTAGTTTAGTTTGGTTATTAATATAACTAGAGAATCCTTGGAGATCTGTACAGTGAATAAGCAGGATCGAGCTGAAGGAGATGTGCTTTCAAGAAATACACACCAGCCTGAAAGTTTTGAAGCCGGGGTCAAAGCTTGCTGTCTAGCTGAGGACAAAGGGAGAGAAACACACAGTGGCTCTCCAGCTTACTGGAGACAACAGTGTGTCCTTATGCAATCAATTCACCAATGGCCTGTAACATACCCAGCATGCCGTTGGACCCAGTGCAAGAGTAGTTCATTCTTTCATGGTCAGAGACACAAAGCAGCTATGAATGAATAAAGTATCATCAGTGGCTACACTGAGCATGAAAGATTTCCTCTCAACAATTGCCTCCAGAGCCAACACTTTCTTCCACGATGGAAGTTATGAACAGAGACAGCAAGTTTCTGAGAAAATTCCTCAGAGATTTATGCCTCGGCAGAGAACAAGCGATTAGCAACTACTTTATGTTCTTAAAATTTGCTGAGAGGCTAGATACTATGTTAACTATTATTACCAGCAAGGTTAAAAAAAAAAAAACAAACATAAAAGGCTGAGGAAACTTCTTGAAGTGGTAGACAGGCTCAAGTACTGTTGTGACATGTGACAGAACTTCATGGATGTACACTCACCTCCAAACACATCAATTTATCTGCATTACATTTCTACAACTTCTGTAGAAACCTTTAGAATGGCTAAAACCAAAATGAAGAAGAAGCCGGTCAGAGATGACCACATATTGAAAGACTGTACTTATATGAGTTGTACAGAATAAGCAAATCGATAGAGATCATAGTCCAGCTTGCCCAGGGATTGTGTGAGTTGGGAGATTAAAAGGGTTACATCTAATGAGTAGGGCACTTGGGAAGGGTGAATAAAAATGTTCTACAATTGATTGTGGTGCCACAGTTTCACAAGTGGACTACTCTTTGAATCGTGTACTTTTAAAAGGGTGGCTTGGACGGTATGTGAATTATATCTCAATGAAGCTATTTTTAATCAAATAAAATAAACCATTTCCAAATGCCTTCCTTGGAAACATTCTTAAGACAGTGATAATACTTCAGTCTCACTGCATTTTAGAATGGAAGTGGTACCAACCACCATGCTTACCAGGCTTGGTGCCAAGAACATGAAGCTAGTTTCAGAACTCAAGTTCATCGTCAGAGGAGAGGCATTTGCCAACAGTAAAGACAGTCAAAAATAGGGCTGTGTGACTAGATTCTGCTTCTCACAGTCTCAGTCAGTAAGGCTTTCTTTGTATTTGCATGTGAGTCTCACCACTAACACTAAATCTATAGAATACAGGGCAGAGGGAAATGATGGGATTGGTTAAGTTAAAAGCTTTAGTAACAAAATATCATGGCCTATCCACCTGAGAATTTTGAGACCTTGAATGAGTTCTTAGCATGTTTTTGTAGCCTTGGTGTTCATTCATCTTATAAAATAGATAATACTGATAATTTCAAAAGGATTGCATGGAGGATCAAACAGAATCATGTCTACGAAGCTTGGCACAGGATAAGTCTTCAAAATAGTAACTATTATTATTATTTAAAATTTTTGAGGCTGGACTATCCAGCTCAAAATGTAGACACTTAAATATCTAATCAGTAAAATATCATTTTATAATTATGTGGAACAATTCTCCTCAAAAGGCCCTCCATGAGTTTCTTCCATTTAGCATCAGTCCAACATGTAACTTATCAGAATTTCTTCTTTTCAGTCCAAATCAGAACCATGATTGCAAGGTCCCTGGGCCTGTTGTAAGGGAAGGCTCCCTATGAAGCTCAGAATTTACAGTCATTTTCATGGAAAACAGAAGTAACCCCAAACTCTTTCCTAATAGCAGAAAGAACACACAGATATATCCTACAAACTTCTTGGTATCATTTTGAGCTCATATAATATGTAGGAAATAAGAAAAACAAAAACAGAATCATTCAGAGGCTTCAGTACTACAGTCCCCAACTCATTAAAGAATTGTGCAGGAGAGAAAAGTGTAGTCTCATTTGCTCAGCCAGCTCTACAAGGCAAATAACCTAGAAACAAAAAACTCATACAGCCCCAGTGACTTTTGACGCTTGGCATTTTACTCACATCTTACCTGGCACATGATAGGTCTCATTTGGTGTTTGTTTCTAAAATCTCACCTCTATCCAGTGACAACTTGTAAATACATGTTCTACCATGATGTACCATTCCTGAGAGGGCGCATTTAGCTTCTTCCAAGTTCCTCCTCTCAGAAGCTCTCAACACAGTGGTGAGCAGGCAAGAACCTCCACCATCTTCACAGGCCCTGAAGGGGAAAACATGGCAGAATTTTCTCTGTAAGGTCCCAACTCCAGCCACAAAGTTCACCTGTCTTTTGCAAAGGGGAGTGTTTAACTACAGGAATGTTGCTAGGTCTTCAAAGTGCCACCCTCCTGTATGTCATCATGACAAGGTCCAAGCCTGCAGTGGAAGCTGATGAAGCCATCTAGAAGATTGTGTTTTCTTGGTTATTGATAATATTTCACATTACTTATATGAAAAGGACATAAATTGACACCATATGCTTATAACGCAAGACACATCTATATTAGTTATTTTTCTTGTTGTTGCAACAAAACACCCAATGAACATGAGTTGAAGAAGGAAGGGTTTGCTTTGGCTCACAGTTTGAGGATACAGTCCACTTCCATATGGTAGGGAAGCATGGCAACAGGAATTGGTCACATTTCATCAACAATCATGGAGCAAAGAGGTCAATGATGGTGCTCGCCTCACTCATTCCTTTTTCTCTAATCTAGGACTGCCGCCCATTGATGACATGGTAGTTCTTTCCTCCTCAGTTAAGCTTTTCTAAAAACACTCTCTCACAGACACAGCCAGAAGTGCAGTTCCACTGCGATGCCAAAGTGAATCAAATTGACAATGGAGGCTAACTGTCACAATGTCTAAACAGCTATAGCTCTCTACATTGTCTAATTAAAGAAAATACTATTAGAGAGATTCTTCTAAGAATACTAATACTTGTTTGGAAGTAGAGCTTTAACTATAAGCATATATAAAGGCTGAGGCAAAGAAAGCTTTAAAGATCAAAATGAGGAGAATTACATCAGATATTTGGGGGAGGGCTGCCCATTTATTTATTCGCATTACATCTCAATTGCAGAACCCTCCCTTATCTCCTCCCACCCTCCCACCCTATTCCCCCATTCACCCTCTTCTTCTCTAAGGAAGAAGTACCAACTCCATACCAACCTACCCCAGCACATCAATTCCATCAGGATTAAGTGCACCCTCTACCACTGAGGCCAGACAAGGCTGCCTAGCTAGGGGAAAGGGATCCAAAGGCAGGCAACAGAGTCCATGTCAGGGACAGCCCATGCTCTAATTACTAGGGGATCCACATGAAGACCAAGCTGCCCATAAGCTACATATATGTAGGGTGCTTAGGTCCAGTCCATGCATGTTCTTTGGTTGGTGGTTTGGTCTCTGTGAGCTCCCATGTGCCTAGGTTAGCTTACTCTGTTTGTCTTCTTGTGGAGTTTTTGTCTCCCCTGGGTCCCTCTATCCTTCCCTCAGAGGACAGTTATGCTAGCTAGGTTCCTGTCTGCAAGCACAGCAAAGTATCATTAATAGTGTCAGGGGTTGGGTCTCTCCCATGGAGTGTGTCTCAAGTTGGGCCGGTCATTGGTTGGCCATTCCTTCAATCTCTGTTTCATCTTAATCCCTGCACATCTTGTAGGCAGGGTAAGTTAGGGTTGAAGGTTTGGTGAGTGGGTTGGTGCCCCCCCACACACTGGAAGTCATACCTGGCTACAGGAGGTAGCCACATCGGTCTCCATATCCCCCAACTGTTAAGAGTCTCAGCAAGAGTAACCCCAGTAACTTCCCAGGAGCCTACCCTGTTGCAGGTCTCCAGCTTGCCCCAGAGATGCCCCCATTCCACCAGTTTCCCTTCTCTCTCCCACCCCTCTTGCCTCCCGCCCCTGCTCTCATCACACCTGATCTCCACCCTTGTTTCCCTCCCCACCCCCTCTCCCACCCAGTTCCCTCTCTTAATCCATTTCCAATGTCTATTTTATTTCCCTTTCTGAGTGAGATTCAAGCATCCTCTCTTGGGCCCTCCTTGTTACTCAGCTTCTTTGGGTCTGTGGATTGTAGTATGGTTATCCTATATGGCTAAAATCCATTTATAAGTGAGTCCATACCATGTGTGTCTTTGTGAGTCTGGGTTACTTTATTCAGGATGATATTTTCTAGTTCCATCCATTTGCCTGCAGATTGCATGATTTCCTTGTTTTTAATAGCTGAGTAGTATTCCACTGTGTAAATGTACCACACTTTCTTTATCCAGTCTTAGATTGAGAGACATCTAGGCTGTTTCTAGTTTCTGACTATTAAGAATAAAGATGTTGTGAACAAAGTTGAGTAAATATCCTTGTGGTATGGTGGAGCATCTTTTGGGTATATATACCACCAGCAACTGTGGTATATAGCTGGGTATTCAGGTAGAACAAATTTTCTGAGAAAGCACCAGATTGATTTCCAAAGTTATTGTACCAGTTTGGACTCCCACGAACAATAGAAGACTTTTTCACTTGCTCCTCATCCTTACCAGCATGTACTGTCTCTTGAGTTTCTTATCTTAGCCATTCTGAGGGTGTAAGATGGAATCTCAGAGTTGATTTGCATTTCCCTGATGACTAAGAATGTTGAGCATTTCTTTAAGTGCTTCTCAGCCACTAGAGATTCCTCCATTAAAAATTATTGGTTTAGTTTTGTACCCCAAAATTTAATTGGATTATTTGATTTGTTGGTGCTTAATTTCCTGAGTACTTTATATAGTTTGGATAATAACCCTTTGTCAGATGTAGAGTTAATTCCCATCAAAATTCAAACATATTTTTTTTCTTCGAGACAGGGTTTCTCTGTGTATCAAGCCCTGGCTGTCTTGGACTCACTCTGTACACCAGGCTGGCCTTGAACTCACAGAGATCCGCCTGCCTCTGCCTCCTAAGTGCTGGAATTAAAGGCATGCACCACCATGCCTAGCTCAAACACCTTTCTTTCTTTCTTTCTTTCTTTCTTTCTTTCTTTCTTTCTTTCTT